>JBBPTU010000963.1:3632-15923 GCA_038094295.1 Tylopilus aff. beelii | reverse complement strand
GACCATTAGAGTTTGGGATGCAACTACTGGGGAGATTGTGATGGATCCACTTCAAGGACACACAGATTCTGTCTTGTCTATTGCCTATTCACCTGATGGCACCAGGATTGTCTCTGGCTCTGATGACAGGACCATCAGAGTTTGGGATGCAACCACTGGGGAGATTGTGGCAGGTCCATTCCAGGGGCACACAGATTCAGTCAACTCTGTTGCTTATTCACCTGATGGGCTACATATTCTCTCTGGATCTACTGATGGTTTCATCAAGGTGTGGAATGTTCAAGCCCTTGATTTCTTTGACAGTCTGTATGAAAAGGACAGCTGGGTTCAATCTTCTGATAACAATTATTTTGGTTGGTTAGCTCCATGGAACAGAGTGCCTTTACCTCTTCCAATCCCCTCTTTCCTCATTTCCTCTAAGGAGGTCCAAGTCATCAATTCTACTAGTACCATTGACAGTTCTTTGTTTGGAGAGTTTTGGACTTCTTGTTGGACCTGACATATCACATCATCTTGATAACTGCAATAGTACCCCTTTTACCCATATACCTCTTAGGTTTGTCTTACAAAGATGCAAATTATATGGATACCTACAACCTAGTAACTGGTTGCCTGTGGTTCATAGAGGCCAGCTTAGCACCAGGTACCAAACAATGTCCAGACTGCAGGACTAACAGTTTTCTCATGGCATCATCTTTCAGTTCTTTTATATTTCCTCGATCTTGAAGCCTGTCTCCTTTGGGTCCAGGAGTACCATTTTCCTGCTAGATTCCGGACCATGAAAGTGGATCTAATATTGTTGTTCTATTGCAAGTGGAACAGGTTAATATTTTCTGGTGTACAATCTCTCCTAAGATAAAACTAAGCACCAAGGTGAACATACAACGCTCGTCGATCCACCGCATCCACCGATCGCATCGTCTCGTTCAGCGCAAACGCAGCACGGCTATAGTCCAGGCGACCAGACTCGTCTAGCACGCGCTCGTAAAACTTCGACACGATCTCCTTGTCCGCTCCACGGTCCACTCGCCCCATGGTCCCGACCACGGAACGGAACCCGATAAACTGCATCGCGGCCGCGAGGTGCATCCCCTCGTCCGGGTTCTCCTCGTCCCCCACGACCGTCTGCGGCCCCGACAAGAACGCGAATTCGGGGTTCTCCGGCGCACAGTGGAGAACCTCCGTGACGGAGAACGGCCCGTCGCAGAGGTCGAATGCGGACGCAAACGGTTTCGCGCGGTCCGCGCGACCGTCGCACGCGACGTGCACCCAGGCGTGCTTTCCGAGCACCTCGGCGACGCGCGCGACGTTTGCCGCTTGTCCCTCGATCTGCTCGAACGCGGCGGCCCCGCCGACTCGCTGACCGATCTCTGCCAGCTCGGCGTGGCCCTGATCGGCGATGGCAACGAAGCTGGTCGCAGAACTCGCAGACCCGCCGCCGGTCCGCCGCGCGCGCACGAGGGCGGTCAAGGTGGTGGTATAAGACGAGACGTACACCTCCGACAGATTTTCCCCTCCCCGCGCCGAGTCGTACGGCCCGGCGGCGTGCAACGGGAGCGCGCAAAACGGGCCGGTGGGGCACCACCAGATGCGCGATCGCGACGGGTGACGCGGACGCAGTACGTCGACGATCGGGGCGACGACGGCGTTCCAGAGTTGGTGTAGCAGGCCGCAGAGGTCTTTTGAGGTGTCTTCCCCTTCTTCGCGTTCGGTGAGCGTACGGAACTTGGCGGACAAACGTACGACGTCTTCGTAGGTGATCGAGAGTGGGACGTGAACGGGATCCTGGTTGTGGAAGAGAACGAGCGCATCGCAGCCGTACCGGCTCGCATTGACGACGATCACGGGCCCTCCGCTGGCCGCGCCCTGAAGCTCCGCAAAGGACGACGGTCGAAGAAAGCCGGCGAGGCCGGGTAACGCGCGGATGGCAGCGACGACGCTCTGCCTTTCGAAATTGAGTCGGGAGAGCCGCAGGTGCTGATCTTCGCCAGGGGACCGGAGGGCCTCTCCGATGAGGGCGTTTAGACGCGTGAATTCGTCTGCCAACTTCGCGCCGGCCGGGCCGGAAGCGACGACGTCGCTGGGCAGGACGCTGAGGCGAGCGCGTTGGTTCCAAAACAGACCCCGGCCTTGCTCGAGCAGCTCGACTGCACGCTCTGGCAATTGGCGACGAAGACAGGCCGAGAACGCGTCTGCTGCGAGGGACGGTGCGAATCTTTTAAAAGTGTCGAACTGTTGGGGCGTGGAAGGAAGAATAGACACGTGTTCGACGAGCAACTGGAGCGCCGTTTCATATGCCGCAAGCGTCGATGAATGCTTGAAATTTTCGGCATCACGGACCCAGGCTACAGAGGCCTCTAAGTCAGACCGGGACACCAAATCGGACGGAGCTCCCAGCTGTGCGTATACAGAGAATAGCTCATCCTGGTCGGTCATCATGAGAATGGAGCACGGAAATGACATGCCATGGACTCACAGAGGTCGATGGGGCTTGGTTGGATTTACCCAGATTCGAGCTGTAACGAGAGGAGAGAAGTGCCGCAAGGTTGGTCAGGCACTTTGAGCGACGTGGGTGGCCCAGTGGGTACAGCTCGAGTGCTTCTCTCCAGACAACAATGACCTCCTCGAGATCCTCCATTCTATCAAGCTTGTCGTAGCGACTAGAGAGATAAGACCCAAGGTTATCGAGAGCCGTCGAACGATCAGGATGGCCCTGTGGACGAAGCTTTAGGGCTTCCTTTGCAAGAACGATTGCCTCTTCGAGATCCTTGATTTCGCCGAGTTCCTTGTAGCGACTGGAAAGGTGGTCTGCGAGGTTGTCCAGAGATGCCGGGCGATCAGGATGGTCATCTGGACGAAGCTGGAGTATTTCTCTGTCGAGGACGACGAGCTCGTCGAGATCCGAGCTTTTCCCGACATCGTCGTAACGAAGGGAGAGGAAACGCACGAGGTCGTCCAAATATACTGAGCGATCCGGGTGGCCCTGTGGATGAAGCTCGAGTGCTTCTCTGGCGAGGTCAATCGCCTCGTCGAGATCTTGCATGTTGCAGAGCTGGTGAAAGCGTTTAAAGAGCTCGACGCCAAGATTGCGCAGACACTGCGGGCGAAGAGAGTGGCCGGGTGGGCAAAGCTCGAGCGCCTCTCTACAGAATACGATGGCCTCGTCGAGATCCTGCGTCCTGCGGGACTGGATGTAGCGAGTGGAAAGATAAGCACCAAGGCTGATCAAGGGGTGAGAACGATCGGGATCGTCTCGTGGGTAAAGCTCGAGTTCTTCTCGGCAGACATCGATCGCCTCGTCTAGATCCTGTATTTTATTGAGCTCCTCGTAGCGGGTACGGAGGCACTGCCCAAGGTTACTCAGATATGTCGAGAGATCTGGGTGGTCCTGTGGGGAAACCTTGATTGCATCTCGACCGAGGGCGATGGCCTCGTCAAGATCCTGCAATTTCCTCAACTTCCTGAAGCGGACGCATAGATTTGTGCTAAGGTTGTTCAAAGACGTCGAGCGGAGGGGGTAGTCATGGAGGTAAAGCCCGAGTGCTTCTCTGTCGAGATCAATAGACTCGTCAAGATCCTGTATGCCACCAAGCTTGCGGTAGCGAGAAGAGAGATAGGTGCCAAGGTTTCCCAAAGAGTCACCGCGATCAGGGTGGCCGGGTGGACAAAGGTCGAGTGCTTCTCGGCCAAGGGTGATGGCTTCGTCGACATCCTGCATTCCACCAAGCTCCTCGTAGCGATCAGAGAGATAACGCGCAAGGTTTCCCAAGGCTTCGAGCCGATCAGGGTTGCCGTGTGGACAAAGACCGAGTGATTCTCGGCCGATGACGATGGCCTCGTCGAGATCCTCCATTCTTCGAAGCGCTGAGTGGCGCTGGGAGAGATAACGCCCAAGGTTGTTCAGAGTTACCCGACGATCGCGGTTGCTGCGGTGGCGAAGCTGGAGTGCCTCTCGACTGAGAACGATGGCCTCGTCGAGATCCTGGACTTCATCAAGCTCGTTGTATCGCGTCATGAGGTGAAGGGAAAGTTGATTCAGTGAAACAGATCGCATGTGGCCCGCCGGGCACATTTCGAGTGCTGCACGAGCAAGCACGATGGCGTCGTCGATGTCCTTCTTGTTAGTCCCTCCCTCTTCCACAAACCGGTCCGCGATACCTTGCGCCGCGGTATGTAGCTGGTCGACTAGGACATGTGTCAATATTTCTCTCTGTTTCGCAAACGACGAATGGGTGACCTGTGAAACTTTCCATGCTCGCAAACGAACGTCTTCCTGTATCTCTCGATGGGCCTTGGAAGCACAGTCATTTTTTTAATTCCGTATGCTGAGAGAGATACATACCCTTTGATCTTGTGCTGACTAGTTGCGCTCGATGCAAAACGATAGCTGGCGAAGACGGTGGACGTCTGAAGACTGTATTTGCAACGGCTAGCAATGATCGACGTAAGCGAGGGTTGCGCATGGTTCATCGACGACTGACTATGAAAATCCTCGAGTGCGAGGTGTGCGCATGACAGACTCGGAGAGAGGGCTGCCTTTATTTACTTCGGCTACATGCATATCTTGATCGAGCGAGACACTGCCTGTCTCGCGTCGCTATCCAGCTGCGACACTTTGCGACGGGGTAAGGACCCCACGTCAGGTTGTCTAGCAAGCGGTGTCAATCGGTGCTGGCAGCCCTAAGGGTTCGAGTCATTCGTCGGTCCTGGAGGACCCTGGTCAACAACTCTCCAAAGTGCCATGGGAGATTTGAGCCTGCGCGCGCTTTGGCCGTGGATCATCGCATCTCCGAGTCCATTTACCCTGCAGAGCTATCATAGGCTGCTGCAGTGACGTTCAAACTCAGCTTGGCGTGCCTTTGACGCGCGTGACATTCCAACTCCGACACTACCTTCCTCGAGTCCTCCTCCAGGTCGTGATTCGTTTTTGAATAGATCGTCTTCTCTTTGGCACGACGTGATTCGCACTTGTCTGTGAGAATACTCCATCCATGGTCATGGTGATCGATGCCAGATGGCAATGTCACTCCCCCGAGTCTGACGCGTCAACGTCCAGGGCTTGCAAGCCAGCTCGATCGTTTCCTGCGTCTCTGTTCTGGTCTCAGTGCAATTGCATGACTTGTAAGCCCCTCCGGTTCGCGTTTTCTGGAGTCCTCGATGCGTTCGAACTCGGTCGTGGCTTCTGATGGTTGACACAGAGGGACGCTAACGCGGGCTCGCGGAAAGAGCGGGGCGTGAGCCGCTGAACTGGCCATCATGGCTTTCCCGCCCAGGCCATCCCATCATACTTGATCTCGCACGACTCGCGTCGCGCCCCTGCTTCCATTTCGGTGCGCGCGCGATCTAGCCTTTTCGCGTCGAGCGCGCGTCTTGCATCCCTAGGAATCTCGTTGCCCGCGCGGTCGCACGGCGGCCCTCCCGTTCGGAACCTCGGGTCCCGAACTTCGGTCCCCCTGTCGGGTATGCTCACGGCGGACATGAATGACCGCACTCTTTGCAGATTCGATTGTAGAACGGACGAGCCGGGGTCATGTCTGTAGACAGCAATTCCTAGACCTACGATAAGATTGACTTACATAAGCATCGTCCTTTTGATCATGTCGAAACGCAAGGAGAGGGACGACATGGACGTCGACGAGGAGGACGAATCGGTACGTTGACGATTACTACCGGCTCACCGACGTACCACGTACGCCCAAGACAGACCCCCGATCTCGTCGACGTCAATTTTGACTACTACAACGTGAACGCGAAAAACGACTACCAGGCCATCCATCGGCTGTTCGTGCAGCTGTTTGGGCCGGACGCGGAACGCGTGCAGACGGGGCCACTGACCGATCTGGTCGCCACGGTCGCCGAGGAGAGCGGGGTCGGAAGCACGATCAAGACGGAGGAAGAAGAGGGATCGGATCCGTATGCGGTGTTGACGGTGATCAGCTGTCGCGTACGTACGCGTCTCTGCGAGGGCACCGAGTGCTGAGACTCTGGGCAGGATCACGCCGGGCTGAAGCCGGTGATCGACTACGTGCTGTCCAAGACGGGGACGGATCGGGCGTTCCACGACGCGCTGTCGTCGCTGCTCGAGACGGGCCACGTCGGGCTGGTGCTGAGCGAGCGCCTGGTGAACATGCCGGTGCAGGTGATGGCGCCGATGTACAGGATGCTGGCGGAGGAGATCGAGGAGGCAGAGGTGCGTCGCGTGTGCTCTGGTCAGAGTGATGCCGACGGCGGACAGTGTCGCTTCACGCACTACCTGTTCGTGTCGCGGGTGTACCGTCTGGCGGGCAAGGACGGCGTGTACGGGTTCCACGCCGAGGACGAGACGATCCTGCAGGTACGTCGCGATCGAGAGCGTGGCCCGGTCTGACTTGAGCACAGCACGCGACGCACGCGGTGGTGTACCCGCTCGCGGAGGAGGTGGCGGGACGGGCGATGCTGGTGCCGGCGAGCGGGTTCGGGTTGGCAGTGGAAGAGGTGGCTCGGACGTACGGGGTGAACTGAGCTGGTTCGGTTGTTGTATTGACGCGTGTTTGTAAAGAGTACCACGGGTGCCACGCGAGTGTGGTTCTCTTGTCGTCGTCGTCGTCGTCGTCGCAGGCAAGACGTGAGCCGGTGCGTTGTTTTTCTGCGGGCTGGTGCATGGCTGAGTGCGGGCAGATGGCCCTTGTTGCGCCCCCGATGGACCCCCGCCAGCGAGCCTCGCCCGCCAACGACGCCGCCCATCCCCCGCAGCCGCTGCAGCATCCCCCGGCCCCGTACCCGTACCCGGTCCAGTCCCAGCCCCCGTGGAATGCCCAGCCCTTCTACCCCTCCTTCTACCAGAACCAGCCCCAGCCCTACCCGCTCCACCCCCAAAACCCGTACTTTGACCCCACCGCCAACGCCCAGCTCGCCCAGTGGGCCTACCAGCACATGATGTTCAACGCCCAGGCCCAGCTCGGCCCCGTCGCACCCGCCCCACAGCGCGCGGGCTCGTCCTCGGCGCCCTCGTCCCCCGCAGAGTACTTTTCCCCCAACCAGCTCTTCAACCACTTCCCCAGCGGCACGCCCCCGCCCCACCAGCAGCATCACGCCCCCGCCTACACCCTCCGCACCGCCTCTGCAGACACCCCCCGGCCCCAGCAGCCGTACGAGGGCTTCCACCCCTACCGCCGCCCCCCAAACCCCGGCCGCGGCCAGGACTCCGACTGGCGTCCCGCGGGCTCCTTCCAGCCCCCCTACGCGCGGGGCGACGCCTCCGACTCGTCCACCTCCGTCAACTCGAGCACCTCCAACCACGCCAACCCCCGCCAGCGCACCACCAGCACCCAGGGCCAGAACGGCCAGGGCAGCGTACGCGCGCGCAGCGGCCCCTCGACCCCACAGCCGACACCCGATGCCACGCGATCCCGCACAGGAAGTGGATCCTCCACCACCAGCACCGGCACCCCCAACCCCTCGCGCCCGATCCCCCACCATCGCACCGGTTCCGCCTCTTCCGCCACCTCCTCCGCCACCGCGCACCGTCCCTCGGCGTCCGGCTCCGCGTCCACCACCTCGTCTCCCTCCTCACACTCGCACCACTCCACCCAGGCCCGCCCGACACGCCCCTCCCCGCTCTCCCAGGGCTCCACCTACACCGCGCCACCCCCCCTCCCGTCCCCCACCGCACACCGCGCACCCACCCACGCAGCCCCCCACTCGGAGCGTCGCATATCCAGGGACGACTCGGACCTCGCCACCATGCTCGAGAACTCCGCCATCGGTCTCGGTGGCACCAGCGCCGTCAAGAGCGGGGGCCTCAAGGGCCGCCTGCGACGTGCCCTCTCCCTCAATGCCGCGCAGGCGCTGCACGAAGAGGAAGAGTCGGCTGCCACCAGCGCAAAGACGACCGGCAGCGAGGCACCCAGCCCCACCGACGCCAACGACGCCGCCAGCACCGTCACCGCGGGCACCGTCGGACCTGCCGTCGGCGCAAGCGGCGCTACGACGGGCACCACCACCAAGAAGCGATCGCGCGCCGCCTCCCTCTTCAACTCGCGCCTCAACGCGTCCACCGACAACATCTCCCTCTCGTCCACCATGTCCTCCGCCTCGGTCGTCATCCGCAAGATCGGCTCCATCGGCAAGCTCGCACGCCGCAACTCCCTCGCCGGCATCACCTCGCTCTTCAAGGACAAGAAGGACAAGGACAAGGACGGCGAGCCAGAGGGCAGCGCCTCTGGAAAGCGGTCCAAGAAGAAAAAAGACGCCAAGGGCAGCGTCGCAGAGCCCACCATCTCGCACGCCGTCGCCGAACTCGATCGGGGCAGCGGATCGGGCAGCGATTGGTCCGACGCCAGCATGAGCGGGCTCAGTCCTGCCGCAAAGCTCGCCCGGCAGCACACCCTCAAGTCCAACGCAGAGGCCGCCGCCAAGGCAAAGGCTGCTGCGGAAACACAGGCTCAGGCCCAACTGCCGCCCAAGGGCGCGTCGGGTCCAAACGGGGTCCCCGCGTGGGAAAAGAACACGACGACGGCCAAGGGGGATTCGCCTGCGCCGGCTCGGCGGATTGCGGAGGACGGCATGCGGGTCGTGGTGGAGGAAGATTCCGACTCGGGGAGCGAAAACGGGCACGGCTCGGGCTATGGCGTCCCACAGCGCCAGAGCTACATCTCGGAGGGCTGGGACGACGACGAACCGTGGCCAGAGGAGGAAGACGACACCATCCGCATCCCGGTAGGGTCGCAGCCAGACGACGACGAAGTGCTCGAGTGGGCCAAGACCATGCGGAGAAGCATAGACCGATCGCGCGCACCCGCCAGGGGCATCTTGAAAGGTGCGTTCGCAATTCGCTTCCTCTTCTGGTCTGACGGGCGTCTGCGCGCGACGCAGGCGCCGACAATTACAAGCAAGATTCGTATATCCCAGACCTAGCAGGCAACCCATCTTTTAATCGCATACGTTCCAATTCTTACAATTCACATCCCGGATCGACGTCAGAGCTCGGTCCTTTAGCACGTATACCCTCTCCGGATCCGGATCACATCGACGGTCTACACCGGCACCCTTCGCATTCGTCTTCACATTCTAACGCTAACGTAGGAGGTAACATTCCCCACCTCCCTGATCTGTCGTATACCTCGTCGTCTGACTCGTCGCCCTCCTCCGATTCAGAAGCGGGACGTTCTTCGCCACACCATGGCTCTCTCTTTTCGCTGCCAAACTCGTCTGCACCTGCGCTGTCGACGATCCCGACCGTCCCCGCGACGCTGTCGCACCGCTCGACCTCGGGCGCGGGGACTACAAAAAAACTGGTGTTTGCGGACAGTCTGTCCGTGTACGACACGTTTTCGGCGACGGTGTACGATCGGCGGAGCGAGCCAGCCACTTGGAGTCGGCTGACGCCGGCTCTGGCACAAAGAATAAAGGAGGAACTAAACTCGTACAAGATGGAGGAGATGGAAGTGCATGCGTGCAGTCGGATGCAGTGAGTGGTTCTCGTCTTCTTGTTGCCGTCGCTGACGCGTCGCAGCACCCAATTCTTCATCTAATTTCGTTGGTCGTTCACCCCACGGACTTGTCTATACCTATATCACATCTCACCCTTGCCATGTCACGCTTTAGCTTTCCTTCCAACCTGGTGTTATCACTCGACTTTTCTTCTTTCCCTTTTTTTGATGACATGGCTTTCTTTGTACATACGGGGCGCTGCGCATACCTGATGAAAGAGCTTGCCATATCTTTCTTATCCTCGAACCCCTGTCATACCAACCATTTACTCGATTCTCTCCTTTTTCCTTTTCGACGCGATGATTCCCTTTCCTTTTTGCCGACGGGATGGGGGGGGAGGATCGGTTGAAGAGCGACCAGGCATGGGACGATTATATCCGAGTGCAAATACCGACGTGCCTTTTTTTTTCCCCTCGATCCTCGTCGTAGAAACACGACACGTTGTCTCTTCGCGCGCGTGCAAAAGCTATACCCCCAAAAGACAGAGGTTGTAACTAGTAGTAACCGTCGTGGTGCGACGGAAGCGATGGGGCGTCGCGGTTCGGTTCGGTTCGGGTGGTTTCGACTTGGCTCGTTGTCTGGCGTTTGTTGATGCGACGGCGTTGGCGATCCCGGGCTATTGACATCGACGCGCTGGGGTGGGCCTGGACCTGGACCTGGGCGTCCGCGCGCGGCTCGCCGGATGTGTAAGTCGGGACGTCGGCGCGACGCCCGTGGGCGATGATGCGTGGCTGGACAGCTCGGGTCCGAGTCGGGTGCGGGGCCCGGACGAGCGATGCAGTGCGGTGCGGTGCGTGGTGTGCGGTCACTGCGGTGTCAGCCCCGTCCTTGGAGCAGGGACGGCAGTGGGGAGCTCCACCGGCAGCCAGAGTCCGAACTGGTGCGCTCCAGTCCACGGCAAGGCGTGATGACGCGTGTCGTCATCCTCTTTGATAGATTGAATTTGTGGCCTTGGATGACGTGAGCGGGGTGGGATGGGGGGGGGGGGCTTCGAGAAGGCCTAGGGGGGGACAAGATGGACGCGCGACGTCATACGTGAGAGGCCGAATCGAACCCGAGCGGCTGGAAGTGTTTCGTCACATCGGAAGTCTTGTTCTGATGCGTGACGCGGGACGCGCATCGCTTCGGCTCGCTTTGCTAGTCCAAGAGAACAGCGTCTTTCGGAACGGCTTTCGAGCGAACGAGGACGCTTCTGCGAGCCTTGAGCCAAGCCTGTGTTTCGAATGGTTCAGATCACGGAGCGAGCGTATCAGTAGATGCGCGTGTCGTGAATCGGACATGATTGTGGTTAGATCCGACGCTGCCTCAGTGAGAGATGGTGCTTCTGGAAGCCTGGTTCTGGTATTCGGGAACGTGAGACGCGCGACAGTGACGTAGGGCGATATTTGAGGAACCTTGATCACCGGAAGACAGTCCCGGACACGTCATATATCGCTCGATTCGAGGTCATATTACCTGCTGCGTGCCCTCGAACCGGCCGAAACTTTGATGATGCCCAGAGAAACACGTTTACCCGGTTTGGCTCCTCGTGTCGAGCTTCGACTTCTTTCATTGTCGTCCTACAATACTTACATCATCGTCCGAGTCCTACTCCACAGACCCAGGTAGCGCAGGCAACACCACCTCCTCGCACGCCGCGATCGCTCTCGCCCACAGCGCACACCCCTCCATCGTCGCCCGATCGCCCACGACGACGACGCCCAACCTCGCCCGGGTCCACATGACGTTGAGCCGCCTCGGGTCCTCCACGAACCCGATCTCGCGCGTCGCGTTGCACCGCACGCTCGTAAACACCACCACGTCCGCCTCGCGTCCCTGGAACGCGTCCACCGTCGCGCACGTCACCGAGGAGGGCAGCGCGGACTTGAGCATGGCGACTTGGGCGGCGTAGGGCGTGAGCGCGGCGATGGTCAGCTTGGGCGGGGGCTGCTCGGGCGCTTCGTCGCCGCTGCCGCTCGCCGGCTGCGTCTCGGAGGGGGCCTGGAGCAGCGCGACGATCTGCGCCGCGAGCGCTACCTGGCCTTCGTTCCCCTTGGACGCCGAGCCCGTCGTCTCCTCCGACGCGCATTGCACGAACGCAGTCGGGACGAGGCGTTGCTCGGGGCCTCTGCGTGGCCACGGAAACCCGGTCGCGGCGAGCCGTGCGAGCACCGGTGCGCTGTCCTGGATGTGCGATCGTAGCTCGCCGCGGTAGAACTCTCTCGAGGGAAAGTGGGCGAGTTCCCCTGGGAACCTGTATTGCACCTGGATCCGGGTTCGATCGTGCCGTAACGGGACGCTCGGAGCGAGACACTCACGTTGAGCATGGTCTTGACAGTCCCTGGATGGGCGTTGTGCGTGTACAACCTCTCCAGGAGAGACACGTCGTACTCGAGCGCTTTCCCCATCGGTTTCACCGTAGGCCTCAATTGCACGCTGACACAAACGAGGGTTGGTACGGCATCAAAAAAAGAGAAAGCACGCTCACTGATCGCCAACCAACACTGCCCTTTGACAGCCCTTGACGAGCGGGATCAGCGCACACGGCTCTGTGAGTTGAGACGCCTCGTCGATCAAGACGGTATCGAAATCGATCTTGCGCAGCGTGCCAAGTCCTGCGCCGGCGCACGTCGTGAACACGATACGCGCTGCGTTGACGCGTTGCTGCGCTTGCCGATGTAGGCGGTTGTTTTCGTGCACGTCGCCGCCGACGCGCGCGTCGATCGTGTAGCTCTGTAGTGCCTTGTTTACTTTGGAGTGGTCGGTGGCGACGCGGAGGATGACGTCATCAGAGAGGAGTCGATGCTCCCTGTTTACTTCGAGGAAACGCTCCAAGACCGT
>JBBPTU010000962.1:0-15954 GCA_038094295.1 Tylopilus aff. beelii | reverse complement strand
CTTTCCCCTTACCTTTACTTTCCGGTCTCCCTTCTTCACCTAGTCGCTCCCCCTTGGGTCGAACTTAGTTCGTACCCTTCTTTCTTTATTCGTCCGGTACCACCGGTGCTTTTACACACCACCCGGACTTCTGTTACTTACAACGAGTTGACCTGTGGATGAGTGTGTGAGATGGGCACGGCGACGCTGTGGCAACCGCAAATATCACAATGCCACTGTGATCACCTTGCAGTGCGTGTCGTTGATGCAGTGATCATGGCGACCTCGTCGCTGTTGCTGCTCGTCATTATCAACGATGTGGTGGTGGAATCGGCATAGACGCGTCGTCGCGGTTGGCAGCGCGGTGGTGGCAGTGGGGTCGCTGCCGCATCGTCGTTGTCAGCGCAGTGGTAGGGTCGACGTAGACGCGTTGTCGCTGTTGACAGCGATGCGGTGGCAGGATCAGCACAGGTGCGTCATTGTCATTGACAATGTGGTAGTTGTGGCAGCGAGGTTGCCCCCGCTGCTATTGCTGCGTCGTCGTTGTCATCGTTGTCATGGTGGTTATTAAGCAGATTACTGACCGTGAAAAGAAACAAAAGGAAAAAGATCAGTTCTGGAAAACAAAATGCCAAAGGATCGAGGATACTTACCGTGACAACGAAAGGACCAGAAGAGAGGAGGAACAGTCGATCCAGTCGCCGACTCAGTAAGTAGATCACACATCTGCACTGTAAACGCCTGCCGCCAGCCACCGGCAGGCAGACGGTGGCTGATATCCTAGATTGGACAACTAACTCACACACGTAACTCAATAGATCATTCAGCCGAAGACCCATAAGGCATATCAGCTTTATCAAGTATGATAGTACAATTTGGAATATGATTGCAACGACTTGATAAGCGCTTATCTAGTACACAAACATGTACTTCTGTAACAACTCATCCCCTCGCTTTCGGATATTCGACAACAAAGATGCAAGATAATCACATTCCGCCAACGAACCATTCTTCATCCCCACAAGACGTGCAAGAGCAGCCTTATAAGTCAGTGTGTATCGGAGGTGCTCAAAATCAGGCTCGGGGCCTGGACGAAGGCTATTCAACGCCCATGAGACGATTGTGCACACAAATGCAATAATTTGCATAAGGCTGGTGTCCTGATCATTATCAGTACCACCAGGACCAGAAAAAAATGAACAATATCCAGGTTTCACGACCCATATCACCTGGAGGATGATGAGAGAAAGCACTGGCAAACAGAATGGGTGGATGATCTTTGTACTGTCGAGCAACTGCCAGGAAAAATTAGTAGATAAGTAGTGGGAAAGTAAGTGACTCACCTCGACCTCCCAATCCGCATACTTCCAGTTGCTGAGAAGATCATCGGCCATGCGTGCCCATTCAGCCCCAAGGTCACACCACTGATCAATGGGGACTTCTTGGATGTGTCCAAGACGTCCTGTTTATATCTGTCCTTCCACTCGTCTACACCAACGTTGATCAGTTACTATATTATTGTTAGCTGTTGTGTGGTAGCATGTACCAAGGTTCTCAGGTGCCAAAACACCACTGATGTCGTTCATAACCCGTGCAAAGAAATTTGAGTCCTCGTTCTTGTCAGAATGCATTGGATTTTTGGTCATGAAGTGTTGGATCGCTTGCTCGTTGACGTCCCGCCTAGTCTCTTTGGGGAGTATTGCCTTGCTGCGTGCTACTGTGACTGAGGGCAAGCCTTCAGCTTGCAGTTGTGACTGGTGACTTGCCAACGTCCTTCTTGCAGCACTGGCAGGCCCAGGAAGGCGAATACGAGATCTTCGGCGCACAGGGTGCTCTGACTCCAACACAGGCTATAAACATCGTCAACTGGGTAGTATCTCGGTCATCAAAATATTTACCCGTATGACATTGAAAATTTCGCCCTGAGTAGACTCGCCAGCATGTGTAGGAGCTGTGGCTGCAACCAGGCACTGGGAGATGTATGTGTTCGTCTTGATATACGAGTCTCCAGGTGGTGCACTAACTGGTAAAATGGGTTCAGTGAGGTCAGGCCAGATCTGTTGCGGTAAGGGGCGATAGTTCATGATCAGTTGTTCATCCGAGCCTTGGAGCACAGGAGAGAATCCAAAATTGACGGTTGTGTTTGAGCTAAGCAGATTGTTGTCAGGAGTGAAATATTGATAATGATTTGATAGGCTGAGATCAAGGCCGTGATAGTTCGCATCCCAGCCGGTAAGGGTAGTAGGATCATTGTCTGATGCTGGATAACTGCTGACCAATGGCCCGCTGGTGCTGTCATACTGTCGATGCAAGTTGATTACCAGCCATTGAGATCCAGCAAAATACATGTACTGGCATTCCTTGTCCTACACTCCAACCAGTAGGATCGTGGATCGATGACTGACTAGTAGTACCACTGACCACTGGCTCCCCATCGTCAGACAGTTGACCTGAGCTCTAGAATAAGGTGCGTTGACATTAAGGAAACACAAACGGATCGGATTGCATACTGCTATGTGGCTAAAAGACATGGGAACAAGTGAACAGCGCGGGGGCTACACGAAGTCGTATGGAAACACGTGGAGTACAATGTGATTTCAATATAAATGGTAAAGCATTGATAGAGGGCTGGAGATAGCTACACTACAATTAATGCCACTGGTTGATAACAGAATTCTCTCACGTACCCCCCTATGTGGTCCCACAGTGGGAATCATGTGGCTGGAAGTGCACTTGCGCCTTCACTTCGAGGACATCAAGCTGTTGGTCAAGGGCGACCAACGATGCAAGCTCCATTGAATATTGATTGTGCTTGAATACTATAAGATTGTTGAGACTGGTGGCATCATCAAGAGATGCCGCAAAGCTGCAACCGTTAGCTTGATTCAGGTGGAGTAGACAGCGGAGAAGCTTTTGATGTTGTTCAGCTTCTGTGATTTCCTCTGCACAGGCCAGGCCATGAAGTCGTCTGGCCTCATGGCCAGCTTGCTTTGCACATATGACCGCTTGAAGCAGTTCATTAGGTAATTTGACCTTCTTGACGCTGGACGCAAGAAGGGCCCTTCCCTAGAATATACTCAGCTGAATATGCAAAATGCGGTGAAAATATCCCTGACCTCCTCCTCGTTGCTCAGCAAAACACCTTCCCTGAGGTTTTTCTCCAAAAAGCCTAGCTCGGTGGCATCCCGAAAATTTGGAAAGGGAGATTGAGAAATGATCAGGTCTCCCCCGTTTGCAGGGGAAACTGATGGGGATGATGATAATCCTCTCCCGAGACTAAGTGCCTCATCAACAGAGGCCTTGTAACTCTGACGCATGGCATCACTCAGGTGATGCATATGGCGGAGGAGCTGACAATGACTTTCAGCTTCCCTGACCTCCCATGAAAGTGCCTCCACCCGAAAAGACCTAGCCTTATAGCCCGCGTTCTTCATGTCAACGACTATTTGAAGCACTTTTTCAGGTAGTTTGATCGCGCTCCCTCCCTGAAGATGCTCAGTCACGGTGTAATACACAGGACCAATAAAAATATCAACGAACCTTTGGGATACCACTTCTCGGGCTTTTCTCCATAAAGCTCAGCTCTAAGGAATCTTCAAAGTTTGTCAACGGATGTGAAGCCTGAGGTGAAGGTGACGTAGAGTCCGTGGGTGTTGAGCCAACCATCAACGAGGGTGTAGAGCTACGACCAGAGATAGACTCCCTGCTGTCATACATATGAGACCCGAAGTCAGTCGGTGTTTCCTTAGGATACAGCTGGTAACGAGCTACAGCCTGAGTGAACTCCATTCACTGTGTAATTACTCGCAGGCGGACTTGTAGGCGGGGTTCAAAAGACTTAGAACTTCGAAGCATCTTCACACACCCGTGTAGAGATGGAATTTAACATCACTGAAGTCCAGGGCAACTTTGATGGACAGTAAGTGGTGAACAAGAAACTCTGAATACCTGACACCGCATGCTTGTCTCCTAGATTTCATTGTCCCAATTCCACCTGTAACGCACTGCTACCTTCTCGGGATGCGCTCTTGAACCATCTCTGCCTGACATGCTGGCCTTCTGATCTATGGGAGTCTTCAAGGTCTTGCCATATTGATGCTGCCATTCCACATACAAGCCTCAATCCACAGCAAAGGACAGCTCAATATCATGCATCTTCGGGCTATATCTTTGGACGCGGCAAAAACTTATTTGAGAAGATGGCAGAAGAGCCATATGCAAAGGAGAGGGAACTAAATGTCTATTATCCTTTTGCATCTTGCGCTGAGTGGTCTCTAGGGCGCTGGTTGACTGAGAATCTCACCCAAGCACAAATAGACAACTTTCTCTCTCTCCCATGGGTAACACTGACTCTCTTATTTTCTCGCTTGTCTCATGAAACATCTTTCAACAGTTTCATGAATTCACATGGCCCTCTTTCAGGAAGGCAGAAGAACTGTTGGCATGGGTAGATACCCTTCCTTCTGGACCGAAGTGGCGCAGCATGACGCTAGAAGTTGATTGCCATAAAGCAAAGGATCCAATCACCCTCATCTGGTGGGACACATTGGAAGTTGTGGAGTCTATTTTTGCGGACCCGACATTTGGTCCTTATATGATGTTTGACCCTATCGAGGTCATCAGTGATGGGCGCAAGTATGGTGAGTGGTTTTCAGCTCAAGAAGCCCACCGTATCCAGGTATGTGTCATCGCTGTACCATCTATCTACTGACGTGATTATTGTCTGTCACAATGGCCTCCCAGAGGGAGTGACAATCATTCCTATCCTTGCTGCCTCCAACAAAACCCCTGTTACCCAGATGACAGGCAGGTTGGAGATGCACCCACTTTTTGTCTCAATCGGCAATATCTCCAGTCACATACGCATGGCTGCGTCCTCTCATACCTGGCATTGCATAGCATTCATGCCAATCCCTCACTTCGAAGACCCTTCTGATTGTCAGTCACTCCTACAAGCTCGTGTATGGCACAAGTGCATCAATATCGTCATGGAGAAGCTGAAAGACACTGCAGAGTCCGGCGTCTACCTCTCAGATCCAATGGGCAATGTATGACATTGCTTCACCCCTCTCGCAGCTTGGATCACCGATCTTCCCGAGCAACTCATGATTGCATGCGTCTCAAAAAATGCCTCGCCTGTCTCAGAGGCAACTCACAAACAATTTGGCGATTACAAGTACTTCACCACACAGACAAGTGACCACATGCTGCAACGTATCAACAGTGTCTCTGATGAAGTCAGTCCGTGGGATCTGTCCCGCTTCCAAAAGATCACGAAGAAGATATTGCTCAGTGGTGTCCACGAACCATTTTGGCGGAACTGGCAGTTTGCATCTCCCAATCTCTTTCTTGTTCCAGAGATCCTCCACACGCTTCACAAGTTTTTTTTCGACCATATACTAAAATGGTGCAAAGAAGTCCTTGTTACGATACGCGTCCTGTCGTTCTCTCCTCCTCTGTTTGTCAAGTAACGAACAGTAGACGTAGAGTATTACGAGCAAAGCTTGGTAGAGGAAGTCCAGTTCTACGAGGGTCTCGCTGGAAGAACCTATCTTTACAGCGGATGAGATGAGAACGCAGGTGGATTGCGTAGATCAAACTAAGGTACAAGGCGCTACGGATGGGTATTTATACGTAAGTATTGGGGAATGGGAAAACATAGTCATAACGAGAGATATGACTAATGGAGAGGTTAAAGCGTCCATGGGAATACAGGAACAATGACGTGAGACTCTTCCCACGTCCTTGGGAACTACAGGTTAAGTAAGTGGGAGGATTCAGACAGAGTCCGTATGGCGGTGTACAGGATGAAGTAATTGAGAGTTTAGATTGTGGCGAGGGCCTGCGCGAAACATAGAATGAAGAAGGGAGAAACAGTCGAACCAACCATGGAGTTATTCCAAGATCCCCTCTTCCGTAGCAAAGTGGTCTTCGATGACATCCCATGGGAAGTCGCCACCGGGTAGTACTTCATCATCGACATAGGTGACGACTCCTTGATAGAATCCGTTGATGACGGCTTCCCGAAGTGCCCAATGGAGGTCTTCCTGATGGCGCGCCATGTCAGTCCAAACCGTAACATTACCCTCCGCTACGGGTTGAGGCACTGCCTCAACATCTATCTGGACCGTCTGGGTCACCCTCGTTCCAAAGTTCGTTGTAGTCGTCCCATTCCAACTCATCTGGAGGGAGGGGACCTGGGCATCATCTTTCGGGATGACCCCATTCTCCACAGCGCGGGCAAGGGCGAGGTCGGACTGGGCACATATACTGTGGATGTCCGGGGGAGACGATGTTGCACCCTGGGCAAACGTATTGGGGGCAATCAGGGCGCCAGTGGCCAGTTGCACCACACTCGTGGCAGTCATCCCCTGGAGCCGGGTTACGAGCTCGCTCTCGGATGGCGACCAATTCCGGCGAGGCGAGGTTGGCGATGGTGGTTCGGGCGGCGATGCGGGCTGAGTTGGCGATTGCGTACAGGACGGAGCGGGAGAGATGGTTACCATGATGGGCCACTCCGCGGTGGGCATTGGTTGGATCCCATCCTGCGTCGGCCAAGGTGGAGGAGACTGTGGAGGGGGTAGGAGAGTCCAGGCGCGGGATGGGGGAGTGGTCGGAGAGGGTGGAGGGAGAAGAGGGGGAATGGGGCTCATCGTCCACGAGCGTGGGTCCACTGGCCAGCGAGGAGACGGTTGCGCTAGCGTCAAAGGAGGGAGGGACAAAGTTGACCGTCCGGGCTGGGCGCGAGAGGGAGGAGGTGGAGGCGGCATCGTCTGGGAGGGGAGCGGCTGTCGGAGACGACTTAGGTACTCGTCTTCCACCAGATCTCTTACCCCTCTTGCTAGCGCCCTTGATTCTGAGGGAGAAGGCGAGTCCCTCAGACGCGTCCACTGCGGGACGAATCGGGCCCACATATTCTCGGACGCGGACCAGGTATCCTCGGAATTCGCTGGTGGGGAGGTGGATGAACACGCAACGCACCATGGCACGTCGCATCTGGAACGAAAGGGCAGCGACCAAGGGCAGGTACCCACTCTCCAGCATTCCGTCGTAGTATCCCGGGAGTGCCGAAGATACGGCAAAGAGCGCTGCCATCGTCGTTGGCGTCTCAGGGTTTCCTCCCTGCCAGGAAAGTGCGATGAGTGAGCGTTTGAGGGTGTGGATGGCCAAGATGTGGTCGGCGAGGGCCCCGAATGTTTGGTAGGCGGGGAGTGCCTGGAGTTCGAGGAGGGCTGGGGGGCACTCAAGGAGGATGGAGCAGAGTTCTCGTCGCTGCCTGGTGGTGAGGAGTTCGAGGAAGAGGGGGAAGTCCTCGGGGATCTCGCAGTCATCGGGATAAGTGTCAGCAAGGGAGGTGGATGGGAAGAGCTCAATGGGGGAAGCCAGGACATGGTTTGGGAAGTGGGAGAGAGGTTGCATTGTTGGGAGGTCCGGAAGGGTGAACGCTCCCTTAAATATCCCCTCCTTCGAGTTCCTCGTGGTCGGTGGTTACCCACTGCTGTCGCCAGTTTTGGTCAAGGGTTTCCTGAGTGGGTGGTGGCGGAACCTGTGGCGCAGGGGGTGGCGGGGGCGTGGGTTCCCTGGGAATTGGTGCGATAACCGTGGGAGGGGCTGGCGTTGGGGGTCTGGTGGGCGGTGCAGTAGGGGCGTTCTCCCAAGTCCCAGCTAGTCCCAAGATGCAAAGTGGGGAAAGGGAGAGGGAGGTGATCCCCCACGGTGTGGCGAGGGAAATGGTGATACCGTACTGGCTGAAGCTCCAGTAGAACACGGTCAGGAAAGTGAGGAAAACGTAGGAGATGGTTAAGGCAACGAGGTCGATGATGGAGAGCATGGTGGAAGGAGACGAGGGGTCTTACTTTCGTCGTGGGAAGTCCTTTGGAAATCGTGCTTGGTAATTCTTTAATGTCTTTTTGGCATGGGAAAGGTTTGCGGTCGGTTCCCAGGTGTCCTCGCTATCGGCGTAGCCTTTCCACCCGATCAGGTACTCCCAACTTTTCCCCTTGCGACGGTGGCGTTTGATGGTTTCAATCTCGTATTCGGCGTCTCCTTCTACCATTTGTGGAGGTGGCTGGGCGAAGGCGGGTCCGAATTCAGCTGTAGAAGTGGCGGTGGTTAATTTAGAGGCGTGGAATACGTCATGTATTTTCCACGTCGGAGGGAGTGCGAGTCGGTAATTAAGTCTGCTTAGTACTTGCGTGATTTCAAAGGGGCCGACACGTTTTGGGCTTAGCTTCCGATGGGCGAACTTGATCCGCAGGTCCTTAGCCTCCAGCCATACCTTGTCTCCCACTTTCCATCCCCTGAATTTGGAATTGATTCGTTCTCTCATATCCTGTTGTGCCTTCTGGTGGGCCGCAAGAGCTTCCTTTCGGGCCTGGTCTAGGACCTCCAATCGCTGCTCCAATGCTGGAAGGAAGGTGGTCTTCAGGAGTGGCGGGTATGCCCGGGGTTCATACCCCATCATCAAGGAGAACGGGGTAGCATTCATGACTGAGTGGGTGGCCGAGTTATGAGAAAATTCCGCCATCGGGAGCACTTGGGCCCAGTTGGTGGGAGAGTTCCCGCAGAAGATGCGTAAGTACGTTTCTAGTTCCTGATTAACCCGTTCTGTTTCTCCATCGGTCTGCGGGTGGTATGCAGTGGACAGTGCGACGTCGTAATCTAAGAGGCGGGCGAGCTCTTTGGCGAAGGCAGATGCAAAGTGCACTCCTCGATCGGAGATACACTTGTCGTGGAGGCCGAATCTGGGGAAGATGTGCTGGAAGAACAGACCCGTGATGTCTGCTGCGGTCGCGTTTTTGGTGCAGGGCAGAAAAATCACCCCCTTCGTAAGACCGTGGTCGACCACGACCATCACAGAGTCAAAGCCGTTCGACAAGGGGAGGTCGGTGATGAGATCGACAGAGATCTGCTGGAAGGGGCGCGAGGCGGCTGACGGAATAGGGGACAAGCCGGGGACCGTAGGGTGGGTGTTGACCTTGTTGGCCTGGCACACAAAACAGCCCTGGACGAAGCGGCGGACGTGGGAGGCAAGGCCCGGCCACCAGTAGTCACGAGAGACCCGGGCGAGGGTGCGGAAGCGACCCTCGTGGCCCCCGGCCGGAGAGGAGTGGAGTTGAGTGAGGAGGTCACATCTGGCTGGCTCCGGGACATACAAGCGCCCCTTAAAGTAAAGGGCGCCGTCGACAAAGGTCCAATCGGCAGGGTCGGTTCGAGGCAGGAAAGACGTCTTGGAGGAGAGGGCAGAGAGGGCTTGGAGGACCAAGGGGTCCTGCAGGGTGGAGGACGCAATTTTGTCCACTAGGGCAACGTCCAGGCGTTGGATAAAAGCCGTGGGGGGAAGAAAGACAACATCCTCGTTGTCATGAGAAGTGTCGACCTCGTCCTTCCGAGACAAGGCGTCCGCGGGACCCATCTCCGTCCCTGGGAGGGCCGTCCAGATAAGGTCGAAGTCCTGGAGGAACATCTGCCACCTAGCCTGCCTCCTGGACAGGGCGCGAGGGTGCTTAAAATACGTGAGATTGCGATGGTCGGTGAGGACAGTGACGGGGTGGAGGGTTCCCGTAAGATAGTGCTTCCATTCCCCGAGCGCTAAGATTACCGCCAACATTTCCCGATCATAGATGTCGTAATTGCACTCCACCGAGCCGAAGGTTTTTGAGAAGTATGCGCAAGGGTGGAGGTCCCCTGCGCTGTCCTTTTGCATCAGAACTGCTCCCGCGGCCAGTAGGGAGGCGTCGGTCATTACTGTGAATGGCTTAGTGGTATCCGGGTAGTGGAGGATCGGCCGAGTCAGGAACAACGCCTTTAGTCGGTCAAACGCCTCTTGGCAATCCTTGGTCCATTCCCAGGCTTTCCCCTTTTTTGTCAGGTCGTGTAATGGCCGAGCGAGGTCCAAGAATCCAGAGATAAACTTCCGGTAGAAGTTGCAAAACCCGATGAACGATCATACTGCCTTGACCGACGTGGGGGGTTGCCAGTTTTCGATTGCGGTGAGTTTGGTTGGGTCCATCTTAATTTCGCCCTGCTTAACCACCATGCCCAGGTATTCCACCTCTGGGACGTTGAAGCAGCACTTTTCGAGCTTAAGGTATAACTTATGATCCCGCATGCGTTGAAGAACTGCTCTTGTCCGCTCGTCCTGATCGTCCTGGTTGTCGGAATGGATGAGGAGGTTGTCCATGTAAATGATCAGCCATCCTTCCGCGATCATATCCCCGAATATGTGGTCCATTAGAGCCTGGAAGGTTGCTGGGGAGTTGCAGAGGCCGAAAAACATAACCGTGGGTTCAAAGAGGCCGAAAGGGGTGACGAATGCGGCCTTCCATCTATCCTCTGGTCGGATGAGTACGTTGTTGTATCCCCAGCGCACATCCATTTTAGTAAAAATGGACGAGTTTTTGAGCTTGTCCACCAAGTCCGAGATCAACGGAAGTGGATAGGCGTTCTTTACCGTCCCGGAATTAACGTGTCGATAATCTTGGCAGGGACGAAGCTTGCCATCCTTTTTGGGGACGAAGAAGAATGGAGATGCCTGGGGAGACTTTGAGGGGGTGATCTTCCCGCTTTTTAGGTGTTCATCCACGAATTCCCGACAGGCTTGGGTTTCTTGTGGGTTTAGCGGGTAGGATTTGGCTCGCTTTGGGACGAATTCCTTAGTTAATTCGATGGCATGATCGAACTTCCGGGTTGGGGGTAGCTCTCCTAATGGGGGTTCTTCGAATACCTCTCGGTAGGCTTCATAGGCGGGGGGCAAGGTAGTCTTTGTTTTCTTGGCGGCGGCTGCTAAGGTGGTGGACATAGTAGTTTTGCGCACGGGATAGGCTTTGGCAGCTTTGTAGTCCAACTTCTTCTTCCACAGCTTAGCTATCTTGGCGTCTGGGTCCATCCCCAGATACCTGACGAGATACCGTTGAGCAATTGCTTTAGGGGAGTCGTGCCTAAGCCTTGGGAGGACATCGGGTAATTCTACTTTCCCGGTGGTCCAATCGATCAGGGGGTTTACTTCCCGTAACCATGGGAGTCCTAGGATTAGACTTTCTTTTCCACAGTCGATTATCATAAATGTTCGGATTTGTTCCTTATCTCCGATCCGTAATGTCAGCGTGACTTGATGTCGTATGAGCCCATTACTGTTCGTGGTCCCGTCCACGTTGCTCGCCCTTAATGGGGTTTTCATTCGTTCCTTTCTCCATCCGGCTCGATTTACTAGATGCCGGTCGATAAAGCACCCGGTTGCGCCGCTATCTATTAGCGCGGGTTTGTCGACGATTTGGCCCATAGTACCAGCGTATAGGGAAGTGGGGATTCTCATTGACTTTGACTTGGTACTGGTTTCAATTACAGGCGCTAGTTTGGGAAGTGAAGACATCAATCCTTCCTTCCCGTTTAAAAATCCTTGTGGGCGGAGATGCGGCTAACAGCTTCTTCTCCACTCTCTCCGTCATCTTCTTCGGCTTCTTCGTCGTGCTTTTGATAGCAGATCCGAAGGGTCTTGATCGCCGTCTCCTCAGAGATTCCTTGTTCCTTTATAAACTTCCCCATCTGAGACTCCTTTCTGGTCTCAGTGGCTCGTACGTGGCTTCGGTTGTTTCCGCCGTTTCGCCGGTTCCAGGGTCCCTTCCGGCTTGTGAATCGCTCTGTGGTGGGTCTAGGGTGGTTCTTGGTGGAGCATCCTGGCTTCCTGCAGATGAAGCATAGCCCTTTCGTGAAGCATTCTGCTCGTTCGTCAGGGGTGAGGCGAATGGCGTCTACATCCATCTGGTAGGGATCCTTTTCGTTGTTGTGTCGTCGGATCGACGGTATCCAGCCCCCTCCCCCTCCTCGGTCGTACTTGTTTTGCTCAGCGAGGTCATAGAAGGTTCCTGCCTTATCCAACCATTCTTTCATGTCTTTCGGCTGGGGAACTACCAGGGCCATAGCTTTGGCGGTATCCAGGTCTACCGCCTTTCACAAGATTCGAAAGACGTCATTGACGTCCTTCATCTTTGCCCTTCCTGCTTCGAGTTCGAAGACAGTCCTGAACTTATGGAAGTCACCCCTAAACTTTCTGATATCCATAGCGTGAAGGGTGTTTCGGGCTCGTTGCTCCATAGAGACCGGGCAAAAGGTGGTGAGGAAGTTTTCTGATACGTCTTTGAAGGCAATCTTCTTCCCTTCCTCGTCGTCTCCGTACATCTTGTCGTACCATCCTTCAGCGAAGGCTCATCCTTGTCCTTTACTCATTCGATTTAAGAAGGTGATGGTTCGTTGTTTATCTCCTTTAGTGGTGGTGTGGTCAAAGATCTGAGGGTTGGCGTCAAAGTAGGCTCTCATTTGGTTGTGCCATCGTTTGGCGTCCTCAGTTTCCCCAGAGAATCCGTCAGGGAGGGCGGCCTTGTTCTCTTTTCCTTCATCTGCCATGGCTTTGTCAATTGCTCGTTGCGTCCTCTCGTGAATTCAGGTGAGGGTATCGGGAGAGGGGGGGGTGTGATCATCGGGATCAAAGAGACCAAGGCATTCTTCACCCGGTTCCAAATACGGATTAGGGGAATAGGAACGTGACGGGGGGTCGTGAAGCGGTTCAGTATCGATGTGGATGGAAATCTCCGCCTCGGGGTACCCTTCCTCTTGTGTCTGTTCGTGTGATACGGGGTTGGCGATCTCTTCTTCGTTCCTGTGAGGGATAGAAAGCTCCGCGGTGGCTGGTGTTGTATCGACTGTGACTTGTGGTTCTGGAGAGCTGCCAGACCGGAGGCGAGTTCTTAATGAACCGAGAATGGATCCGGTTTGACTTGAGGGGCCTGGTATGCGCCTGCTGCGTGGCGTAGGGCGAGAAGTCGATGATGTTGGATTAGGAACCACCTGGTGGGAATGTGAAGGGTGAGGGCGCGAGGATGTAGGGGTTTGGGTTTGGTCGTCGGATGATTCGTCTGATGGGGGGCTTCAGAAGGACGTGGTGGGAATGGGCGGGCTCCGAACTTAGGAGTTGGAGCCAGGGGAGGAGTTTGATCTTTTGTTACGATACGCGTCCTGTCGTTCTCTCCTCCTCTGTTCGTTGAGTAATGAACAGTAGACGTAGAGTATTACGAGCAAAGCTTGGTAGAGGAAGTCCAGTTCTACGAGGGTCTCGCTGGAAGAACCTATCTTTACAGCGGATGAGATGAGAACGCAGGTGGATTGCGTAGATCAAACTAAGGTACAAGGCGCTATGGACGGGTATTTATACGTAAGTATTGGGGAATGGGAAAACGTAGTCATAACGAGAGATATGACTAATGGAGAGGTTAAAGCGTCCATGGGAATACAGGAACAATGACGTAAGACTCTTCCCACGTCCTTGGGAACTACAGGTTAAGTAAGTGGGAGGATTCAGACAGAGTCCGTATGGTGGTGTACAGGATGAAGTAATCGAGAGTTTAGATTGCGGCGAGGGCCCGCACGAAACATAGAATGAAGAAGGGAGAAACAGTCGAACCAACCATGGAGTTATTCCAAGATCCCCTCTTCCATAGCAAAGTGGTCTTCGATGACATCCCATGGGAAGTCGCCACCGGGTAGTACTTCGTCATCGACATAGGCGACGACTCCTTGATAGAATCCGTTGATGACGGCTTCCCGAAGTGCCCAATGGAGGTCTTCCTGATGGCGCGCCATGTCAGTCCAAACCGTAACAGTCCTCTGGAATGAGCTAGATATGCAGTTCAAGTGTCACCACAAGCGTGTCGCTGTGCGATACTTCTCTAATGGCGTTTCACATGTCAAGCAGATGACCGGTAGAGAGCATCACAATATCCAACAGACCATTGTTGCCATGATTGCTGGTCGAGTGCCTTCCCGATTTCTGCACGCAATACAAGCGCTCATTGACTTCATCTATCTAGCGCAGAGTCCAGTCCATACAGAGGTATCCATTGGACAGATGGAGTCGTTTCTCGAGGAGTTCCATATGTATAAGGACACAATTCTGCAAGCTGGGGCCAGGAAGACTGCAAAGAACATCAAAGATGACTTTATGATTCCGAAGTTAGAACTACTGTTGAACTTTGCACAGGCAATCCGGAACAATGGGGGTCTTATACAGTACACAGTGGATGTCAGCGAACGTTTACTCATCACCCATTGCAAACAACCCTTCAAAAGGACAAATAAGAACAAGGATTTTGCCCTTCAAATTGTCCGCTTTCTTGACCAGCTCAAGTCTATGCAATGTTTCCACATCTATTCCTTATTCCACGATCATGGGATCTCCCCTTGGAACATTGTCGAAAGCAAGGATTCTGTGACCCACAAGGAGACCTCCAGGAAGACCCCAGCCCATGCATGGATACTACGAGTACTCCCAGAGGCACAATGGCAAGTTAATACCCCCCGTCCCTGCCACAACTATTTTGCTACTGGACTCCTTTCCCTTAACACGAACACTGCACTCCACGTTAACATTCGCCCTGATTGCACAAAATACCAATTAGCTAATGTGGCAAGAGAGTATCGCCTCCCTGATTTTCCTACCCTTTGTCAATCCTTTTTGCATTCTGTTCTCCCCGATGCCCACCTTATGGCTTCATTTGATCGTGTCTCGCTTTGGGATAAATTCCGGACCCAGCTCCATTCCACCTTCCGTCCATCATTAGTTTTACTGAGTCAGCTAGTCCAGGTGAAGCCCCCTTCCACCGAATTTCCTCTTGGTTCTTGTGATGCTGTGCTCATCAGCCCCGGTGAGAATGGTAAGTTGTCCACCTTCACAGTTGCACCCAGTATTCATCACCATTTAGTTTTGTCATTTGTGGCCCAGGTCCGTGTTGTGTTCCAAATGCGCCTCCCACCTCGCTCGAAAGTGCAGATTCCACCTGTACTCCAACAACTGTTACTATATGTCCAGCCATTCCGTGCTGCTGTTGACCCCTCTCATGCACCTGATGTGGGGATGTGGAGACTAGAGAGGCGCCTTCTTCAATCGGCAGGTGGAAACTTGGTGTGCGAAGGCCTTATTGTTCCACTTCAGGCCGTCTTGCACGCTGTTGATTTAGTGCCTGTGTTCGGAAGTGCCAAGGTCCCATCCTCAGTTACTTCCGCAACGTGTCAGGAGTTGTACAACACTTTCTTCCTCAACCATTACACTGACAAGGAGATCTATAATGCAGTTCATGGACTCATGAGTGATGGCTATCTCAGATTATCTTATCTCTCCGATTAGTATTTCTTAATCTGGATTCTGTGACACATAATCTGCTTGATTGCGCTAAGATCTGTCGTGTAACTATTGTGGGTAATAGGATATAGCCAAAGCGATGAGGTCCCAGTTTTCTACCAATCAGAAGGTCCTATCCCACGACCGTAATGGGACCGTAATGGTTCGTAACTCATATAAGCTAAGCATTCATCTCAGCTACAGTGCAGATGCATGTAATTACCTTGAAAATGGAATTATTGAAAAAAAGGAAATTGAAATTGTAGACGTGTAAACAAAGACCAAATAATTTCCATAGGAACGGTTCATATCATAGCAACGGTGATTTTGGGCCCCCCTGCAAAAACCCACTACTTACGTAGCAGGAATAACACGGAGCGCAGCTGGATCCGGAGGCCGGAGGTGTCTCCCCGACGTGTGGTTCACCCCATCACCACCACAGAGCATGGCACCTCCTCGTTCAACCAGATCTCCCCTTCGGCTCGTTGTTTGTCCCCTTCAGCATCAGCAAAGTCACACACTACTGATTACCACTTATAACAACTTGTAGCTCATCTCGAGTGATTTCTAAGTAGTCTATACATTAAGTGCCATGGTGCTTTTTCCAGTAGGGTCCAGTACTGGAAATGTACTTATCAACTTATCTCGCACTTGCACAAGTAGCATAAAAGCCAGTTTAATTCATATGCAACTGAAAAGTAGGAAATTAAGTAGATCAAACCACAACACGCCGGTTTGTCATGCAATAATAGGTGCACCACGAGCGTCAGTCAATGAAATAGTACAATCAAAGGAGGGGGTTAAAT
>JBBPTU010000961.1:0-15969 GCA_038094295.1 Tylopilus aff. beelii | reverse complement strand
ACAGTGTGTGTTGTAATATAATCTTCTTCTTCAGTAAGGACGACATCAAGCATATCCAACGCACTAATTGGCAGATCAATAAGAATGGGATGCGCATATTGTGTAGCCCACCACTTACTCGATTTTATGCCTTACATCTGACTTCTTGCAAAGACCTTTCATTCGTAAGAGGTCTTCCTTTGTCACATACCATTGTACCTGTAGCCACATCTGTAGTGTTTTAAGATAGGTAATTGTGGACGAGTAATGTACTCACCTCGCCACTGATCCAGCGGATGTCGTGGATGTATGCCAGCCAGAATTCTAGTGCATCGGAAGCATCAAGAAGACCTTTTCGTAGGAGGTGTTCTTCGACATCATCGTGAATGACTAGGATACTAAATGTAATCGTAAGTAGCTAGCCTGAAACGCAGGTATGGAACTCGGGGGTGTGATTGACTTACTTTTGTCCTTTTATCAGTATCTTTCTTTCGCTACTAACGTCTAGGACTTTGTATCGCAGTTATAGTCAGTAAACAATTAAGTGGTTTAAGCGCTGCATACATACATGATGCTCCGCCGTCAGTGGGGTGTGGACCCTTTTTGAATTTCGCTGTGGTTGGTGGGACTGGCATGTCTTGAATGAAAACATCCTTGGTGGATGAGAGATCGTTGGATAGAGATGAGGGTGTGGACATGGCCCCTTGTTAGTTTTGTTGAATGTAGTCGTCACGGTGTGAAAGTGCTTGCGGAAGATGTAGTCACCGAGAACCACCGGCATTCCCTTTTCACTTCTATATGGTTAAGGACAGGCAGTTAGTGATTGTCACACCGTGAATCAGACAGTACGCACCACATGTGTTGACAGGGTTGTCTTAGCTGAGCTGATTGCTCAAATAAATGTGGAGGTCTCGGAATAAAATATGTCAGATGCGTGATTGATCACGTTTGAGCAGAAGATGTCATTGAGGTTGCGACGATGTAACTTACCATTCCTGACAAAGTATCACAGGTTTGCGGGAGTAACGCAGATGGTCTCAGTTGCTATGGCCCGATCCTGTCGCGCAAACGACTGATGATTCGTGACGAAAACGGAAAGGTGTCGTTCCTTCTTCGGGCTCTTTTGGTGTCACATAACGTCGTCTGTCAGTTCTCCCCTGCGTCGGTTACTTCCCTACTCACTCACCAGTGATCTGCTCTACTGCAATCTCAATTCTGTCCAGAATGCTGAAGGAACTGCATTCCTTTGATCGGTCAACCTTGTTGTACCTTTGTTGCTCTCCTGTGAGTTGGCTGTTTTGTTTTGTTGTATTGAGTGCTTTGCTTCAGGTTGTCGTGCCAGTGGGTACTAGTACTTGGGCGCCAGTGGGAGTTCAGTCGACGATGTCGCTGGCATGCAGCCCCTTACAGCACGTGATCTGCCACGAACCTACTGTCGTAAACTTACTACAGAGTTTCAATCCATTGCACGATGGAAAACTGCCCTGTGAGTCCCCCAGTTATTATCACAATACTCAAAAGTGTATAGATTTCTCTCGACATGCTGGCCTGCATTCCTTGCCAGATAATTGCAGTGACGACACTGGCAAGAACAGGTCAAAATGTCTCACACTGCCGGGTAAGTTGATCTATTCGAAATTGTTGAGAGATCCTAATGAAACACCTATGGTCTTGTTGCTTCGAGTTGCACCTTGTCTTAGTAACCTCAGTGCTACTAGTACTAGCAGTGTTTTTAGGAACCAAGGGCCTCATGTGAGAGGTATAGCAAACCTTAGCATCAGGTATAGGCCTGTAAATGGTATATATATATTGTCCACTCCAACTGGAGGATCTTATAATATATATATGGACTATATGTCATTGCCTTATGAGTATCATGATACTACTAGTAATGAATCCTTCAATGCACTTTTCATATATGGCCATGTTCCCTTGCCACTTCCTTTATGTTTGTCTTTGAAGGTTCTTTCAGTACGTATACATATGGTAATATATCGGTGTAAATTGTTTTGTCTACGCAATACAATGTTGAGTCATGATTTCACTGCAATAATATCAAGGCATTATATGTTGTGCAGAATATATGAATCACATCATACAGTTACTACTACTAGTGATGCTTCTAAAAAAAGTTCTTCATTTGCCTTTGAAAGTAACTTGGATATGCCTGAATATAATCCAAGTCAGTCAGAAAAGGGTTTCGAATGTAATTTATGCCATAATAGCTCTTGTTTGTCTATCCATAAAGTTCATGCAGGTGGTATGGGCAGAAAATGTAATGCTACATTTTTGGGGAGTGAACTCCAGCCTTATTTGATAGAGGAGTACTTTGATAGTTCCACCTTTTCACAAACTGATGTGTATGAATATGTTGCACATTTGCCCCTTTCTTCAGTTGTTGCCATGTCTGATTCCAGTGTGGTTATTGCAAGGTTTCCATTAGACAAATTGGTTTCACAATTGCCCAATAATTCAGCTCGTACACTATTGAGAACTTATAACATCTTTGTACCACAGAAAAGTAATAGCTCTGATTTGTTTGCACTAGCACAGAATGTTTGGCAAGCTTTAGCTTTCAGTCCAGACTCACCTGTATCTGTATTCAGATATGCAAAGAAAAATAATAAGAAACGTAAAAGGAATACTGAAACTTTGGAAGCAGATCATAAATCACAAGATGTATTTCCTCCTTCACCACCATCTTCTAAATTAAAAAACAAAATCATCAGATGTTTCTGCAAAGATACCTCACCTTCTCTATTAGAAGAAAATGGCTGTGCAGTTTGTGGATTACTTTGTACTAATTTAGAGTTGCAAGTTAAAGTATCTTCCCTTTCAAGTAAGCATCTATCTTGTCTGGCTCGTAAGGATCAGTTCATTACTCGCCAAGAACGCCAGCATCATCTTGATCCTATTTCTGAGCTTGTAGGTCCAATACTTGCTCCAAAATGTGATAACATTTGCAATTCATGTTGGAGCTCTTTGCGAAGAGGATACTGTCCTAAGATGGCATTGGCCAATAATATGTGGTATGGTGAAGTTCCATCCCAATTGAAGGGGCTATCATATATAGAAAAGATTCTATTGTCAAGAGTAAGGCATAATAGATGTATTGTCAAGGTGCTTAGTTCAGGTTCACATAAATTGATTGCCAATGCAATATGCTTTCGTCATCCTACTCAGAAGATTTATTCCACATTACCACCTCCTCCATCTGATTTGGATGATGTCATTGCAATTATATTCTCTGGTCCTTTACCTCCAACTGAGGATGATTTCAAACGTACACCATTGCTTGTACGGCGTAAGAAGATTTATGATGCACTAAGCTGGTTGAAGCTAAATCATAAGGATTATAATGATTTGAACATTTCCTTAGACAATCTTCTTGCTTATTCTGAAAAACTCCCTCCTGTAATCATTGATTATCATCATTCATCTGGTGATCAACCTTTAGAAGCTCGTAGTTTACATGACAATGGTGAAGAAGATGGAACTGATGAAGGGGTCTGTCCAATGACAGTCCATGGAATAACTGGTCAAAACTATGTTGATATGCCATTGGATGCCCTTAAGACAATGGCACTACAACACTTGCAACAAGGGGGCAAAATCATGGCCATTGGTAGAGAGGATATAGCACAAACATTATGGAATAATATGCAACTGTATCCAATGATGTTTCCATGGTTGTTTCCTTATGGACTGGGTGGTATTGGAAATGAATTGCATAAGGGAAAAGTTTCTGATGTGATGCGCAAGAAGTCCATGCTTATGTACTATGACAAGCGATTTCAGAAAGATGAGATGTTTCCATTGATTGCTTTTAATCATGAGCAGATAAAACAGGCCACCACAAGTGGCTTTCTATTGACCAATAGAAGTTCATTTAGCTCTGTGATTGATCGGATTTTTAACATTGATCCTATTGTATTAAATACAATGTCTGTTAAAATGCAATCTGGTGAGCATGTAATACCTGCCACTGATGCTGAAAAGACATGTTTCCGGCTTGTACATGATCTTGATATGATTGCCAAGGATGTAAAGGGCTCAATGACTTCAAAAAAACATATGCGGAATGAAATATGGTCACTTATTGCTTTAAAGGGAGCACCTTCCTGGTATGTAACTTTGTCACCTTCAGATGAAAAGCACCCTATCTGTTTATATTATGCAGGTTCTAGTACTCAGTTTGAACCTGAAATTCTATCTCAAACTGAGCGCCGGAAATTGATCTCAGGAAATCCTGTTGCAGCTGCAAGATTTTTCCATCTGATGATAAGCATGTTTATTAAACATGTTCTTGGATGTGATTCTGGTATGTTTACTCAGGGAATACAATGTAATTATCCTCGTGGATTCTATGGTATTACTGATGCTTATTATGGTGTAGTTGAACAACAAGGCAGGTTGACCCTTCATTTACATATGTTGATATGGATCAAATCTAGTGTAACCCCACAGCAGCTTCGAAAGTTAATCATGTGTAAAGAATCTAATTTTCAACAAAGTCTAGTATCTTATTTGGAAGGTTGTCATAATGGTGAATTTAACACTGGTTCAATGGATTCTATTCGTCAGCACTTAACTGACCAAGAGATTCATGATGAGTATGTTAAGCCAACTGAAACCCTTCCAGTTCCACCTCCATATCGATGTACAAATCGCCAAACCAAAAAGTGTTCATGTGATGATTGTTCTAGCTATCAATCTTGGATATCATCTTTTAAAGAAGTCACTGATGACATATTATTTCGTACAAATGTGCATACATGTACAGGAAAACAAGAGTCCAAGTCAACAATAGTAGATTTAAAAAATCATCAACCAAATGTTGGTTGCAGATCAAACAAACTTGGAACATGCAAAGCACGTTTTCCTAGGGCTGTGTTTCCACATACATTTGTGGATCTATCTACAGGTTATTTGAATCTTAAGAAGGGTGAAGCAATGATGAACACATTTACTTACCTTGTATCTTATTTGTTCAGATGCAATACAGATGTTACAAGCCTTTTATCAGGGACAGCAATCAAGGCAGTAGTAGCTTACATTTCAGACTACATTAGTAAAAATCCATTGAAAACTTATGTAGTATTTGATACAATACGAGGTGTATTTCAGAGAAACTCACAGCTTCTGGGTGGAACACTTGAGCGTCAAGAAAAGGCAAGAAAAATCATGACTCAGATAGTAAATTCACTTACATCTAAGCTTGAAATTGGTGCACCATTTGCATCATTATATCTTTTGCAGAATCCAGATCATTATACTGATCACAGTTTTGTTCCATTTTATTGGATCTCATATGTTCATGAAGCTCGAAAAGTGTGGCATACTGATGATGCAATGATTGTTGAGCAAAATGAACAATTAGTATTAAGACGTTCACAAAGAAAAATTCTTGGTGTAAGTATTGTTTTTGACTATATTTACCGTCCTAATGAGTGTAGTAATATTTCACTTTACAATTGGATATGTACTTATCAACGTGTTCCTATCTCACACAAAAAAAGAAAACATTTGCACCTTTCCAAGAATGATGATAAAGTTTCCACTGGATTGTTGCTTTTTCAAATGGATCATCCATTATATGAGACACATGGTATTAAATGCTTGCCATCTAATATAAAATGGGTACCAAACTTCCTAGGATCTTCACTACCTCGTAGTGACAAAGGTGATAGAGAGTTCTATTGTGCTACCATGTTAACCTTGTTTGTACCTTGGAGAACAGGCTATGATTTGAAGAACTCAGAGGCAACCTGGGATTCAAGTTTCACTGCAACCACATTCAAACCACAGCATTTATTAATTATGCAGAATTTGAATGTAAAATATGAATGCATGGATGCACGAGATGACTTTTCACTTCAGCGTCGTAAAACTGCCAAAATAGAAGGTTATGTTCCTTTGCAGAATTTTGGACTGTCTGAAAAAATACTGGATGATATGGATGATGAGCAACTTGTTGATCATCATGAAACTAATGAACTTGAAGTTGAACCAATGATTGCTGACTATTTGGGACCCAAGTATGCAAAATGGGAATATGACAAGGGTCTCATAGAAAGGTTAATGACAGACTCAGGTTGGCTAAAAGACATGCCAATTAGTTCTAATTTCATTGACAAACCTTGTCATGTTCAACCAAATATTTCATTGGATGCCAACTTATGGCGTTCCAAAGTCCAAGAAGCAAGAACCAAGATGTTGGCAAAATGTAAACTTAGCATTTCAGATGATTCAATCCATAGATATTCAGATGCAAAAAACATTTTGAGCAAAGGTCAAAGTAGTCACCATGTTTCATCTGATGTTAGGATTGTAGACGAAAGCTACCTAAATAGATCCTTTGTTCCATTTGAGAAATCACTTAAAGATACTATTGATAGTATTGTTAAGGAATTCAGTCTGAATGAAGAGCAAGAAAAAGCATTTCGTATTGTAGCCAATCATATTGTATCAAAGTCCACAGACCAATTAAAAATGTATATAGGTGGTATGGCTGGCACTGGAAAAAGTCAGGTCATTAAAGCATTGAAGAAATTCTTTGCAGATATTGGAAGGCAATCTGAGTTTTTGATACTGGCTCCAACAGGCACTGCTGCAGCAAATGTAGGTGGTCATACATATCATTCAGTTCTAGGAATCCATGAAAAAAGATCTGTTAGTACAAGTTCCATTTCAATCATGAAGGAGAAACTACTAGGAGTCAAATACATATTTGTAGATGAAGTTTCTATGTTATCATGTCATGACATGTATAAGATCTCTGCACAACTTGCAAAGGCCTTTAATATTAGTGAGCTTCCATTTGGAGGAGTTAATATAATATTTGCAGGTGATTTTGCTCAGCTTCCTCCTGTATTAGGGGGTGAATCTAGATCTCTATATAGTGGTACAGTGGGCAACTCTATATACTCCTCTTTGACTCATTATGACCAAGAGTCAGCCATTGGAAAGGCATTATGGCATCAAATAACAACTGTTGTAATTTTGAGATCAAACATGCGGCAAACTATACAATCTAGTGAGGATGTCAAATTTCGCCAGGCACTGAATAATATGAGGTATAAGAGTTGCACCAAAAATGACCTTGATTTTTTACAATCTTGTGTTGTGTTAACGCGATAGCGATTTACTACTTCGCCAATTACGAGGGCGAGGGCTAGGGCGAAGATCCGGAGGGAATAGGTAAAGGTCAAGGCGACGATAACGCAAGTATGGCGATTACGAGCCAGATCGATGGTCTCGCTCACTCGAGCGGCGTGAGTAAGTTACGCTGATGATTGCGTAGATCTAACTAGAGTACATGAGCGCTGATAGTGGCGCTTTTATACGTAACTATGAGGGGATGGGAAACTACTACCAATATAAGGAGAATTGGCAGGGGGAGGTGGAGCGTCCAGGAAAGTACTAACTACTAGCTCCATCCGAAGGCGATGCGAGTGGAGATGAAGAGATAAGAAAGAAGACATACTGCGGACTGCGGAAGGCAGTGGACGCTTTTACAGAGTCCGTATGGCGGTGTACAAGATAAGATCAGATCGTAAGACAGAAGAGGAAAGAAAGCGATGCAAAGAAAAATAGGTACCCAGCTACTCCGTGGTTGGGCTTCCCACGCTCGAGTCCCCCATGGGATATACGAGGTACAAGTCCCGGTCTGAGGTGCTAAGAAGTCCCGCCTGAACGAAAGCCTCAGTAGCTCGATCGATAGTGCGATGTAACTCAGCGTATCGCCTCTCGATCTCCTCCCAGCCCGTAACATGTTGTATCACCATCAAAAACACATCCTTCACTCACTTCCAAACAGTTTCGAAATGTATCTATTATTACTGCTTGGAATTCACAAAAGGATCGGATTAATGAGCTTGGATGTATCCGATTTGCTAAGGACACTAATCAGGAATTGGTGTCATTTTTTTCTGAAGATTTGCGTATTGCATGTACTGAAACAACTGATAAGAGACATACTGGTAGACATAATACCAAGAATACCATACATCTTTCATCACAGGAACAAGAAATCTTATGGAAAAGTTCACCTCATACATCAGATCATCTTGCTGCATGTCTTCGATTATGTTTAGGAATGCCTATTATTATCCGGCATAATGATGCCACTGAACTTTGTATTACAAATGGTCAAGAAGGTAAAGTAGTGGGGTGGACAACACAACAAGGATATCATCAACAATTAGTATTGGATACATTATTTGTAGAACTTACTTGTCCACCTACTTCTGTGGAAATTGAAGGTCTTCCTATCAATGTAGTTCCAATTCCATATACTATTCGTGATATTACTTGTATGCTTCCTAGTGATCAGGTCGTTCAAATTAGACGAAAACAAGTTCAAGTACTTCCTAACTTTGCAATGACAGATTATGGATCACAGGGTAAAACCAGAGAATATAATATTGTTGATCTACATCATTGCACATCTCATCAATCATATTATACTGCACTATCCAGAGGTGTATCTGCCAAAGGTACAGCAATAATACAAGACTTTGATCCAGGTAAAATTGTAGGTGGACTATCAGGCTGGTTAAGATCTGAATTCCGTGAATTGGAGCTTTTGGATGATATAACCCATTTGCGCTATGAGAAAAAACTACCTTTGCAAGTAATAGGTCATAGGAGGAATATAGTTATCAACCAGTTCAGAAAATGGAAAGGTATGAATTATGTTCCTAGAAAGGTACATCAGTCATTGAAATGGAATTCACATGATGTGATGGAGTCATATGATATTGATCTTGAATGGAAATTAATTGACAGATCAAAGAGATCCAAGGATGCAATGGCTATTACATCAAATCATGTTATTGCACAAAGTAGTACAGCATTGACAAACAATCAGAGAGATCAGAATACTAAAAGTAATGCAGCTAAATGTTCCATTGAAACTGTTTCTTTGAAATGGGATGACATAAATTGGAGCTGTGCATATGATGCTGTATTTACCATTCTATTTGGAATATGGCATGAAAAGCCTGCAATGTGGAACAAAGTTTTTAAACTTCAAAGTATATATGTGCAAGATCTAGTCAAAGGTTTTCAAAACATGAGGATTCAAAGATCATCATTTTCTGAAGTGCGTAACATGGTGAGAAACTCAGTCCATCAGTTTGATCCCCTAAACTTTCCAATGGGGCACAGTTTTGCTAGTGTGAATGAACTTGCACGTGTGCTATTCACTGAAGACTTTCATGGAGGCTGGCTGTTATGTAAATCATGCAATAGGCAACTATCATATTATATTAATAACTCCAACCACTATGACATTTTGCCTGGAACTGCACGAAGTGTTTCTGAATGGGTCTTGAATCATTTCATTGTTACTGAACCACCTATGTGTGGATCTTGTGAAAAACAATTTGATAACAAGCTACACTTCTCAAAAATTCCTCATATTATATGCTCTGACATATCATCTGTATCAAATGATTTCAGCATATCAAATACAATCAAAATTATGGGCAAGACTAGAAATTCATTGCTTCATTTGAGAGGTATAGTATACTATGGGAACAATCACTTTGTAATGCAACTAATAGATGACAAAAAATCTATTTGGTTTCATGATGGGCAAAGAAATTCAGGTAAAATGGTACAGCTTACTTCCAACTCTAACTCAATGATCAGATCAGATGATGGCAAAAAGGCATCCTTAGCAATATATTGTAGATAAAAGACACTTGATGAGGACTCATATTGCCACTTGTTGGCCCACTTACTGCTAGTCCTGAAGCGAGCAAAGTCCTACCCATTAAATCCACAAGAAACTCAGGCTTGCCGAGACTTCGTAGATGAGCATCTGAAAAGTGGAAAGATTGTCCCTTCGAAATCCCCCCAAGCCTCCCCATTCTTCTTCGTCCCAAAGAAGGACAGCAAACTCCGCCCCTGCCAAGACTATAGGCACGTAAATTTGGGGACAATAAAGAACGCCTACCCGCTCCCATTGATCCCAGACCTCGTCGACAAGCTTAAAAACTCGTTGATCTTTACTAAGATGGACATACGATGGGGATACAATAACATGCTTATTCGCCCGGAAGATCGATGGAAAGCCGCCTTCGTTACCCCCTTTGGTCTATTTGAGCCCACTGTTACGATACGCGTCCTGTCGTTCCCTCCTCCTTCGTTCGTCTAAGAGGGAGCAGTAGACGTAGAGGATTACGAGTAAGGCTTGGTAGAGATAGTCCAGTTCGGCAACGGTCTCGCTGGAAGACCCTATCTTCACAGCGGAGGGAGATGAGAACGCAGGTAGATTGCGTAGATCAAACTACTGTACATGGCGCCAATCTAGGGTATTTATACGTAACTGGGATAGGGGAAAATGCTATCATAGTAAGAGATATGATAGTGGGAGAATGGTGGCATCCGTGAGAGTGAAACTAGACAAGCGTGAGAAGAGTATCCCACGCTGATGAGAAAACATAAGATCTGACGGGAGAAATCTATACTGGGTCCGTATGACGGTGTACAGGATGAAAGAGACGAGAAAGGAAATGGTGGCGCGGACCTTGTGCCCCAAGGCGATGAAGCAAAGTGAAACAATCCAGGTATCGATGGAGTCAGTCAATAGACTGCTCCGAGGCGAACGCACCGTCTACGTCGTCCCAAGGGAAGTTGCCCCCCGGGAGTGTTTCCCCATCACAGAACGACACGTACCCCTCGTAAGTCCCTTCCTCGATGGCTTGCTTGATAGCGGCATCGAGTTCAGTAGTGTGAGCGAGTGAGTCGTCCTAGACCGTAACACCCACAGTCATGTTCTTCGGCCTCTGCAATTCCCCAGCGACCTTCCAGGCCTTGATGGATCATGTATTTGGGGACCTGATTGCAGAAGGCTGGCTAATTATCTACATGGACAACCTTCTCATTCACTCGGATAACCAGGAGGATCAGGACAGCTGAACCCGAGTGGTTCTCCAGCGTATGCGAGACCATAAGCTGTACCTTAAACTGGAAAAGTGCAGCTTCAACGTCCCGGAGGTGGAATACCTGGGCATGGTAGTAAAGAAAGGCGAAATAAAAATGGACCCCACCAAACTTACCGTGATCGAGAACTGGCAGCCCCCTTCCTCGGTCAAGGCCATGAGATCATTCATCGGCTTCTGTAACTTCTACTGCAAATTTATTTCGGGGTTCTCCGACCTAGCACGACCATTACACGATCTCACCAAGAAAGGGAGGGCCTGGCTCTGGACAGACGATTGCCAGAAGGCATTCGACCGCCTAAAAGCTCTATTCCTCACCCGTCCAATCCTCCATTACCCAGACACCTCCAAACCGTTTACAGTAATGACCGATGCCTCCTTGCTGGCGGCAGGAGCGGTCCTGATGCAGAAGGATGGTGCCAGAGACCTTCACCCTTGCACGTATTTTTTGAAGACCTTTGGCTCGGCGGAATGAAATTATGACATCTACGACAGGGAGATGTTAGCGGTCATCCTGGCATTGGGAGAATGGAAACACTATCTAACTGGAACCCTCCACCCCGTTACAATCCTTACCGATCACCGCAACCTCACTTACTTCAAACACCCCCATGCCTTGTCTAGGAGACAGGCACGATGGCAGATGTTCCTCCAAGACTTTGACCTCATATGGACAGCCCTCCCAGGAACGGAGATGGGCCCCGCAGACGCTCTCTCCAGGAAAGACGACATTGATACCTCTCAAGACAACACGGACGTTGTCTTCCTACCACCCACCACTTTCATTCGACAATTGGATGTCGCGCTCGCAAACAAAATTGCGTCATCTACACCGTCTGATCCCCTGGTGCTGCAGGCCCTTTCAGCAATTTCCTCCGAAGCTCCTTTCCTACCCCATACAGACCCAGCGGACTGGTCCTTTGTCGAAGGAGCCCTGTATTTCAAAGGCTGGCTCTATGTGCCTGAACCTGCAAGGCAAGATCTTCTCACCCAGCTCCACCTTTCCCCCGCCGGCGGCCACGAAGGCCGCTTCCGTACCCTGGCCAGGGTCTCTCGCGACTATTGGTGGCCAGGCCTGGCCTCCCAGGTCCGCCGCTTCATTCAAGGATGTTACGTATGCCAGGCTAATAAGGTCAATACCCACCCGACAGTGCCAGGCCTCTCCCCCATCCCTTCTGTTGCCTCCTGACCCTTTCAACAAATCTCGGTGGACCTCATCACTGATCTTCCTTTGTTGGCTGGGTTCGACTCTGTGCTGGTCGTGGTCGACCATGGCCTTATGAAGGGGGTGATTTTCTTGCCATGCACCAAGAACGCGACAGCGGCAGATATCGCGGCCTTATTTTTCAAACATGTTTTTCCCCAGTTTGGCCTACACGACAAATGCATCTCAGATCGTGAGGTGCATTTCACTTCCGCTTTCGCTAAGGAACTCGCTCGCCTGCTAGAGTATGATGTAGCACTGTCCACCACCTATCACCCACAAATGGACGGCGAAACCGAACGGGTAAACCAGGAGTTGGAAACGTATCTATGGATCTTTTGTGGAAACGCTCCGACGAATTGGGCTGATGTACTTCTGATGGCAGAGTTCTCTCATAACTCGGCCACCCATTCTGTCACAAATGCCTCCCCCTTCTCTCTGATGATGGGATACGAGCCACGAGCCTACCCCCCTCTCCTAAAAACGACCTTCCTCCCAGCACTCGAGCACGGCCTGACAGTCCTAGACCAAGCTCGAAAAGAGGCCCTTGCAGCTCACCAAAAAGCCCAACAGGACATGAGGGAACGAACCAACTCCAAGTTCAAGGGATGGAAGGTAGGAGACAAGGTGTGGCTAGAAGCCAAGGATCTTCATATCAAGTTCGCCCACCGAAAGCTAAGCTCAAAAAGGGTCGGCCCGTTCGAAGTCATACAGGTACTAAGCAGACTTAATTACTGACTTGCGCTCCCACCAACGTGGAAGATACATGATATATTCCACGCCTCCAAATTAACCACTGCCACCACCACCGCTGAGTTTGGACCAGTGTTTGCCCAGCCACCCCTGCAAATGGTAGAAGGCGATGCGGAATACGAAATTGAAACCATCAAACGCCACCGTCGCAAAGGAAAAAGTTGGGAATACCTAATCGGGTGGAAAGGCTATGCAGACAGTGAAGATACCTGGGAACCGACCGTCAACCTTTCCCATGCTAAAAAGACATTAAAAGATTACCAAGCACGATTCCCCAAAGAATTCCCCTGACGAAAGTAAAACACTTCGCCCTCTCCCCACTATGTTCTCCATCATCGATCTTGTTGCATTAACCATATCCTACCTCTTCCTTACCTTCCTCGCGGTTTTCTACTGGAGCTACAGCCAGTACGGAATAACTGTCTCTCTCGCAACCCCGTGGGGGACATTTTCTCTCTCAATTGCACCACTTCGCATTCCAGGGCTAGCTGGGACTTGGGCGAACGCCCCTATGGCACCGCCTACCAGGCCCCCGTCACCACCTCCCCCTGCTCCTCCCACGATCGTCACTCCCATTCCCAGGGAACCCATGCCACTGCCACCCCCTGCACCACAAATTCCCCCACCGCCCACTCAGGAAACCCTTGACCAAAACTGGCGACAGCAGTGGGTAACCACTGATCACAACAAGGTTGAGGGAGGAGACAGTTGAAAGGGAGCCCCCCTCTTTTGTACTGATCCCAAAAATGCAACCCCAGTCCCATTTCCCCAACCATGTCTTGGCCTCTCCCATTGAGTTGTTCCCCTCCACCTCCCTCGCTGACGTCTACCCAGACGATTGCGAGATCCCCGAGGATTTCCCCCTCTTCCTCGATCTCCTCACCACCAGACAATGACGTGAGCTTTGCTCAGTCCTCCTCGAATGCCCCCCCGCACTCCTTGAGCTCCAGGCCCTCCCAGCATACCAGACCTTCGGGCCTCTCACCGACCACATCCTGGCCATCCACACCCTCAAACGGTCCCTCATCGCCCTCTCTTGGCCGGGAAGAGACTCTGAGATGCCTACGATGACGGCAGCGCTCTTTGCCGTATCAACGGCCCTACCAAGGTACTATGACGAAATGCTGGAGAGTGGGTACCTGCCCCTGGTCACTACCCTTTCATTCCAGATGCGACGTGCCATGGTGCATTGCGTGTTCATCCACCTCCCCACCAGCGAATTCCGGGGATACCTGGTCCACGTCCGAGAATACGTGGGCCCAATCCGTCCTGCAGTGGACGCGTCTGAGGGACTCGCCTTCTCCCTCCGAGTCAAGGGCGCTAACAAGAGGGGTAAGAGATCAGGTAGAGGACGAGTATCTAAGCTGTATCTATCGGGCACTTCCCTCCCAGATGATGCCTCCTCCTCCACCTTCGCGCGTCCAACCAGAACAGTCAACTTTGTCCCTCCCTCCTCTGATGCTCAAGCAACCATCACCTCGTTGGCCGGTGGACCCATGCTCGTGGACCATGAGCCCGGCTCCCCCTCTTCTCCCTCCAACCTCTCCAACGACTCCACCATCCTGCGCCTGGACTCTCCTACCCCCTCCACGGTCTCCTCCACCTCGGCAGATGCAGGATGGGACCCAGCCCGAGCCCACCTCGGAATGGCCTATCATGGTAACCGTCTCCCCTGCTCTGCTCTCTACACGATCGCCAACTCCGCCCGCATCGCCACCCGTACCACCGTCGCTAACCTCACCGCCCCCACTCCCGAACTCGTTGCCTACCATGAACGAGCTCGCAACCCGGCTCCAGGAGATGACTGCCACGAGTGTGGTGCAACTGGTCACTGGCGCCCCAACTGCCCTCAATATGTTTGCCCAGGATGCCACATTGTCGCTCCAGGACATCCACAGTATTTGTGCCCAATCCAACCGTGCCCTTGCCCACGCTGTGGAGAACGGGGCCATCCAGAATGACGCTGCACCGGCCCCCTTCCTCCAGATGAGCTGGAATGGGACGACTACAATGAGCTCTGGAACAAGGGTGACCCAGAGGGTCCAGATAGATGTTGAGGTGGTACCTCAACCCGTAGCGGAGGGTAATGTTACGGTTTGGACTGACATGGCACGCCATCAGGAAGACCTCCACTTCGCACTCCAAGAAGCTGTTATCAATGGCTTCTACCAAGGTGTTGTCGCATATGTCGATGATGAAGTGTTACCTGGCAGCGACTTCCCCTGGGACGCCATCGAAGACCACTTCACTACTGAGAGGGAGATCCTCGATTGACTGCATGGTGTTACGGTTTGGGACGATTCTCTGACCCATGCTACTGAACTTGATGCCGCCATCAAGCAGGCTATCGAGGAAGGGACATATGAAGGGTACGTCTCGTTCTGTGACAGCGAGGTACTTCCTGGGGACAGCTTCCCTTGGGAAGACATAGACGGTGCGTTCGCTACTGAGCAGTCAATCGACTGACTCCATCGATACCTGGACTACTTCAGTTTGCTTCATCACCTTCAGGCACAAGGTCCGTGCCACCATTTCCTTTCTTGTTTACTTCATCCTGTACACTGCCATACGGACTCTGTTTAGATCCTTTCCCACCAGATCGTATGTTTTCCCATCAGCGTGGGACAGTCGTCACATGCCTGTCTATTTTCCTTCTCATGGACACCACCATACTCCCACTATCATATCTCTTATTATGATAGCGTTTCCCCTATTCCAGTTACGTATAAATACCCCAGATTAGTGCCATGTACTCTAGTTTGATCTACACAATCCACCTGCATTCTCATTCTCCCTCCGCTGTGAAGATAGGTTCTTCCAGTGAGACCCTCGCAGAACTGGACCTCCTTTACCAAGCATTGCTCGTTATACTCTATGTCTACTGCTCCTTGTTAGACAACCAACGGAGAAGCGATTGACAGGACACATATCGTAACAAAAGATCAAACTCTTCCCCTGGCTCCAACTCTTAAGTTTGGAGCCCGCCCATTCCCACTACGTCCTTTCGAAGCCCCCCATCGGACGACTCGTCAGACGACCAAGCCCAGACCCCTACCTCCTCACGCCCTCACCCTCCACACC
>JBBPTU010000960.1:0-15984 GCA_038094295.1 Tylopilus aff. beelii | reverse complement strand
CACGCACTGTTTAAGGGCCATGATCAGCGCCTCGTTGAGCGTTTGCGATCGAATATCAGATCAAAGTCGGCCGCGGTGTTTTTCACACGCTACATATCATGATCACCCGCTGCAGAAATCTGGTCCTGGACGCGGGCCCCCTCCTTTCTCTGTCTCCGCTGCGCGGTTTGGCGGACACGTACCTCACCGTTCCGCAGGTTCTGGACGAACTCAAAGACAAGCGCGCTAGGGAGCACTTTCATCAACTGGGGCTCTCTACGGGTGTCCGAGTCGACGTCCGCAATCCTGATCCTGCCTCGCTTGCGCAAGGTGACGCCAGGCTTCGCTCTGTTTCCTTCCACTTACCAGGCCGATAGTAATACACTTTGCTAAAAAGACCGGCGATTACACCGTCTTGTCCCGTGCCGATATATGCGTCCTCGCCCTGACCCACACACTGCAACTGGAAGAGAATGCGATTTTGGAAAAACAGAAGAGAGAGGCAGGCCAAATCTTCAGCACATTTCGGAGACGTGATTAATCTGCTTCAGGTTCAATCAAGCGACTCCGGAAACGGCGAGGTACTACAATCAACGATAGAGATATTGCCTGCAGATGACAAACCGGATATTGCTGCGATTTCGGACTCGGAGCCTATATCATCAAATCCATCACAGTCACCTTCAGCTGTCGAGAGGGACGACATCGACGGTCTCTGCCGAGAGACGGCGAATGTATCATTGGAAACGCGATCAGACAATTTACTTCCCAACGACGGGCCTCTCGGATCAGAAGCACAATCCTTAGAACCCGATGATTCTGTTTCAACGCCAGTGCCAGAGACACTTTACGATGATCCCTCAACTGATGACGAGGTCGCGGGAGAATGGATAACTCCCGACAATGTCGCTTTGCATAAGTCTCGTGCCCTCGATCTTCTTCCTTCCTCGAATGTCAATCTCAACAAGAAGCGTCAGGCAGCAGGCGATGAAGTCATCCTGGCTGGATGTATGACAGCAGACTTTGCCATGCAAAACGTACTACTTCAAATGGGGTTGACTTTAGTGGGCACAGAGGGTAAACGTATTCAAAGAGTCAAAACCTGGGTACTTAGGTGTCATGCCTGCTTCAAGTGAGTGCTGTCCCTCTGCACCTGAAGGGTCTTGATTATCTCTATTAGAATATGTAAAGACAACTCCAAGCAGTTTTGCCCGTCATGCGGGAATCCGACGCTCCTGAGAGCATCAGTGACACTCTCCTCTCCGAGTGCACCTGAGGACGCGCCTATCATGGAGCTACATCTCAAGAAAAGTTTTCAGTACAAGTTACGGGGCACGAAATACTCAATACCTGCTCCACGGCCTGGATCTGCCAAGACAGGAGCAGGGGAAGGCCTGATTCTTCGTGAAGATCAACTGGAATATATGCGAGCCAGAAAACGGGTCGATGGGAGAAGAGAACGCGACGAACAGCGGATGCTCAAGAGTCTCATAGAAAGAGGTGGGGAAGGTGGTGTTGCCGTGGGGAGCTGGTCAGATCCAGACTGGATACCGGGGATAATCGGGGGCTCAACCAAGGAAAGGCAAAGAGGCAAAGACAGCCTACCACAGATCGGCTATGGTAGGAGGAATCCGAACGAAAGGAGAAAACGCTAGTATACGATGAAATAATACAATTGTTGGCTCGATCTTCGCGCTTCGTGGCATCTCATGAACCCAGGCTACGATTCATGAACCGTCTCTTCTGGAAGGCCATCCACCATTTGCTCGGCTTCCCACTCCCGTCTGCGTATAGCCGTTCCACCAGTCGAGCAGCTAGTTCCTGGCGAACTTGTGTCAGGTATGTGCGAAGATAATCTAGAGTTGTCTTGTTAGCTATGTGGTAGAATGGCAGACTCTTCGTCACCTGCATCGGACCGATTTCCTGGTGCGGCGTAGTGGGCGTTCAACGCAAAATTAGCATCACCAGGAATCGGGAAATTATCCACAGAAAGAGTATTCAGCATTTTGGATGCCTCGATTTGAGTTGGGACGGTTTTGGCTGTGCCAATCTTGGCAAGACAGTCAGACACGAAGAGGATGAGTACAATGAGCAGCCGATCCGCGGGTCCCTTGATCTCGAAATTGCGGAACAGAGAGTTTGCTCGAAAGAGATCCAACGTTTCATCAATGATATCGGCTTGTTCTGGATCGGCTGAAAATATGCCTCAGGATGGACAAGGGACGTGGTCGTCGCAGCGTACCAACAGGTGCAGGACCACGAATTTTGGTCTTGACGGGTAGGATAGACATGTTACCCACCAGTCGGGCATCATCGACCTCGTTCAGGGACGAATGGTATGCCTATGAGCCAACAAACGAGCATGATCATCTCCAGTGCTGTAAGCATAGTTTGTACTGACTGGCATCGTTCACGTAGCGACAAAGATGTGATTTGCACAGCCACTTTCAGACCGCTCAACGTGACGACGTCGAGGGGCAGCTCAAGTTCAGTGCTAGCAATGCGTCGTGATCCAGACCCAGCAGGCGAACAGGCCCATATGCTAGATACGCAGTGGAAGAAGCCTTCTCCAGATACCATTACGAGTACGTTGGGTTTGCATCCAATGACACGAACATTATTATTCAACGTCGCAGAGCTCATCAGACGCCTGCGCGCATTGACGCTGAAACTTCTTCCTGTTGAAGTTGACGTGAAGACACTCAGCAACCCTACAAACAGAACCGTCACACCGCAGGTAGTATTGTCTTACGTCGAAGCTGCCGGCGATTTTACAGAAGCGGTGGGCTAACCTCTGATCCTCCGAACCCACGTTGACTGTGTTTTTAGCTCCCATACTGCCTTCTCCGAGCACAATCAGAGTTCCACCGTGAGGCAAACCGCAATCCTGCTGATCATGGTGAAAACTTTGGCCGTGGTACGTGGTCCGATTCGTACACTTGGGACTAGCTTAGAAAGGATGATTCAAGCTGTCACTTGCGAAGTACTTGCGCGCAGAATAGTACATCAAACGCCGCCGGACAGAGTCGTCCAAATGATCACTAATAGGTACAGCCACGAGGAAAGTGATGGCGAGATAAGTGTGTCATCCAGCGCGCTTGAAGTGGCTATCGACCATCACTGGTGTGATTCCAAGTCCCAACTCCGAATCCATTAATCATTTCGTATTAGCACGATCTTTCTATCTTCCAACGAGATCCAAAACGGTTCGTGTCCGAGACGTGGTGAGGTGGAAGCGCTAACGTCCCGCACAGTCGTGACTTCGCTTTGGAATGGTACTCTTGTTCAATCTATCAATGAAAATGATGAGATTCAGTGTAAGCTGAATGTTATGATACTCTTTCTTTGTCTGAGACGTCACCCAGACACACCGTATCGCAAATCTTATCGCGGAGAGTTCTGGAGTCATCTAGAGCCTGCGCGCATGTCAGTACCCCGGTAAGTAGGCTGTTTCGTTTTTTTTTATATATATCTCACCCCAGCGGGCTCGCAGGTATCAGAATGTCTTTCGAATTGCTGTCTGGTTCATTTTCTTGGGCGTTTATTCACAAGCAGGTGAGCATGGGGCAGGCTGACAAGCGTAATAACTTATAATATCCAATCTAATAGTTAGAGAGCCGCTCGAACGGGTAAGCCTAGCTCGTGCACCCCTTGATCCTTGGGAATATGTGCTCTATATCATGGGGTTTGCTTTCTTTCTTGAAGGTAATTTCGCGGTTCATTGAAGTGGTGAAGTACTAATCCAACCCTGCCAAAGATATACACAGAGTATGACATGCTTTGTATATTTCAATTGCACCTTACTGATCCTTCTCAAGGGCTACAAACTCATTCACTATGTAACTCGGCGATCCTTTGGATTCTGGACCATCATCGCCGCTATTACCCATACGTTGCTATTGTCGGCATTTATCTTTCGTATTGCTGGCATCAAAGCAGCGGAAGACCACTCTAACGATCTTAGGCTAAAGAGCTTCCAAATCCTAAGCTTTGTTGCGCCTTTCATCTGGTAAGCTTCATTACGTATTCCTTTGCCAGAATTGAGATAACACCTTGGTTCCAGGATGAGTAAAGTCATATATCACTTTTCCTGAAATTTTACTCAGCAATGCGTAGAACTTGTGACAGTATTCGATGGTTTTCAGTGAGAATTGGGACACTCACTCTACGGCGGTCCCTTATTTTCCTGCTATAGATACATGGGGACTATGCAAATATGTGTAACACGGATGTTGCAGGAGTCTGGTATTTTCTTTTCGGTATTCATAAACCTGGTCACTGTACGAATGAAATCTGATTATTATTGCCTTTCAGCTGTTGTGTCTCCTTGGTGCTGGTTTTGTGCAGGCAATGTACGCCTTAGATGCTGCAGATGGTGAAGTACAGCATGCGTCCACTGTAAGTCATCGCTTTTGTCGCTACTGCGGGTCTTGGTCATATGGGTACCAGGTTGTCAATGTTTTGCTGCAAAGTCTCCTTCAGTAATTTTCCCTGACCACGTTCACAATACTGCTTTACCTAACGCCCTTGGCTAGGTCCCCAGACTACGCAAGATTCGCAGCTAGGTTAGTATCCTTTTTACCGGGAAAACTCTGCTTTAACTGCTTTCCCACCTAGTCCAGCAAACTTGGCGCTGTATTATCTGTAAGTAGAGCGCCTGTCATATGTTTCCTCCCTCACTCAGTATCGTATGAAGTTGGAACCTTACCACAGCCCTGATCTTGTTGAATGTCCTGATCTCTCTGTTCTCCTCGGCCTACTCTGAGGTGAGTCTTGCTGCCTTTTTCAGGTCTCATTATATATCATTGTGATATAGGTCGTCAATGACGCCGAAGCCGAATACATGGCATTTTTCGCATGGAAAACAGTTGCAATGATCCGCGCGCCTGACTCGTTTGTTTATCCTGCGCCTTTCAATCTTGTCGAGATCTTTTTAGTCGCTCCATTTGAGTAAGATCTCCCGAACTGTGGTTGTAAATGCAGTAACACGATTTACAGGTCCTTTGGGCTCTCGCAAAAAAAATACGCCGAGGTACGAATATGGCCTTCGGGACTATGGTAGCTAACTCTACTCGAATAGTTGAATCGATTCGTTATGACCATTATCTTTTTCGCTCCGCTCTCTGTCATCGCTTTTTCTGAGGCCTTGATGCAGAGATCGTGGGTGACACACTGGCTTAGTGGAGAGGACGAAATCGATCCAGACAGCCCTACAATCACTAACCCTATTGTTGAAGGCTCCGAAGCGGAGCTTGGACTGCAGATCAGTAAAGTATCCTTTGATCGATTGGTCGGGAGACTCCCGAACACAGCACAAGTATATACTTCATTATTTGTGCATTCCTTTTCTGATCCACTACTTAGTCGACTGAAGAGACTATCCTGAAGGAACTATCAGATATTCAGGAAAGTCTGCGTGTCTTGTCAGAGCGGATCCATCAACTCCAGTCGTAAACGTAATTCAACTCTGGTTTCCAATTAGTGTATCTCTGGGATCTTTAACTTGAATTCCCGGTGTCGCTCTCTGGGCTTAGCGGATGATAGTGCCTCCGCGTTTCTTGACAAGGACGCTTACTCTGTATGTAGTACGTGTGTGTGGCTCACGAAACATTATCTTCTGGGTGATCCTGGTTGACAGCCTCAGGCTGACTCCTAAGTTGAATAAAGACATTCATAGCTTTCACGAAGTAGGGTCTGATTTCGTTGATTTCCATCGAACATAGATTCGGCAACTGAAGACACCCAACTCAGCCCACAAAGTTGCGCCAGCGGAAGGAACATACACTGAGCTCACTGTTGTCAATTTGGCTCAGACCATCTCGGCTTTTTGATTGGCGTGCTTCACGTAAATCTTTCAGTAGGGATCTAACCTTCTCGGCGTTCTGCACATCGTCGGAAGCCCTGGCGTAATACAAATAAGGTTGTAATGGCAGGGTAAGCCAGCAGAAGACATTTACACGTCCAAAATAACCTTGGCAATTTCTGCAAAACGAAATGGCAGGCGGCTGAACCCTGAGTCACCCGTTTCTTCTGACAGCCTATCTTGCAAGAACTCTAAGGACTAAATCAGATTGGGTCGAAAGAGGCAGACGCCACACGCATACCGACAGACAACCAGTCAGGGGCGACAATATGACACTTTTTCTTCAGCTTCAAGTTCATGGCCATCCAAAGGGGTATGCGACATCTGTTCGGGGGTCGCAGTGGCCCGTATGCACCCTAGATGTCGACATCAGAGCAGGCGACGAAGCGGCAGGCATCCGCTCAACCGAGATAAAAGCCGTTTTTTCCATTGCGATCAGTGGGACTACACCGATTAAGTGTTCTGATGCGATCAGCTCCAGTTCAGGAGGGGTTATGGATACCCGTAACGGTTGTGGAAGAGCCATGCTACACACTGGCTATATTTACACGTGACCTATTGTCTCTGTCGCGCTTTGTTTGTTGAACTTGAACGCGCTAATACTGATACCCACGACGAACCAACGATACCCATACAAGTTTCGCACCGGACAACACTATCACTCAAGATATGCTTGGGACAAGGACGAAGCAGGTCAATTCGTACGGACGACGAGGTTCTCGGATCGTGAGCGTGTTGGATCGGCGGGACCATGACTCGGAGCCAGCGAGTTCATCAGCCTCAGAAGTAGACACCCTTCCTCCGCCTCGACCCCTCAAAAGGGAAAATGCTATTGTCATCTCGCCTTCGAAGCCTCATAGAGGATCCTCTAGACTTGTAGGTCGCTCCCCCAGGAGTTTGCTCTTAGCTCAAAACAGATGCGCGCAGCCGAAAACAACACGGAACGCGATCACGAAGCAGACGCGGTCCGGGCTACAATCTGAGCGCCGCATTCGCCAGCCCCTCACCCCTATTCGTCCTAATGGTGTCTTGTCGAACGAACAGCTACCTTCCGAGATCAAGGGTAAATCCAAAGCATCTTCTGTCAGACGTACGCGCGCCAGCTTGAAGCCACATGTACCGGTTATCGCTGTTGACATCGTGGTTCTTGATGGGGATGGAACCATGTTAAAGCAAGAGCGTCGCCTCTCCTATACAGAAATCCAGACAAACCAAGTACGCTCTCCAGCTAGAAAGGGTAAAGGGGATCCTAGTATGTTGCCACCCAGCCCTCAACCTATCCCGATCAGTGATGATAGTGATACGGAGGTGGTTTTGCCCCAACCGATTGTCAAACGGTTGAACCAAAGGTCTCGTGCCATTGTGATTTCATCCGATGAGTCCGAAACAGATGAAAATAGTGGTATACGAAAGCAATCTGCCATTCCTATCGCGAAATCCAATTCTGGTTTGAAGTTGCGACGTGTAGAAGTGGTGATCCCACGTACATCACACAAGAAGTCCAAGAAAAGGTCTCCAGCTTCACCTCCGCCTCCTCTGACCCCTCCAAGGGCCCCTGCACTCCCAGCCCCTTCCTTTCAACCCGGTCCAGCCGCCATCCCATCCCTTCTCGCTCCACCCATTCCCCTCGCGAAACCGAGACAACTCACACCAATTCGCAGCGGTCTGAATCGATCAGTATTTCATCGCCCACTTGCTACACCTTCAACCCCAACCGAGGCCGACCTTTCATTTGACCTTGCGCAGCTTGATCTTTCTGATACCATCGAAATCGATGACTCGGAATCTGCGCGGCCAGAATATCTAATACCCCTACTGAATGAATGCGCGCAGACTTCCCCGTACGAGTTCTCTGCATTCATTGAAACGTTTCCATTCGACCCTGTTGTCCAGCCCTCAACAGAAGATGGGGATGTGGAATTTCGCAAGATCGGGGAAGCCTCTTACTCAGAGGTATTTGGCATCGGAGATGTCGTACTGAAAATCATTCCAATTCGGTCCGACGTGGAGTCCATGTATCCGGAACCAGATGAAGTACCGGCGCCTAGTGATGCTAAGGACGTCTTGAAGGAGATAGTTGTAACAGGAGAAATCGGAGAGGCTTGCGATAATTTTGTGAAGCTCCTGAAAACGTATGTGGTAAGGGGAAGGTACCCGTCCCTGCTCTTAAATCTATGGGATGAGTACAATGACAGGAAAGGCTCCGAGAGTATACGACCGGGTAAGGTTTAATGGTTTGTTGATTTCTACACCTTCGTTGAGTATTCGTGAATGCAGATTCTTTTGGATTAACGCAAGTCTACGTTATCATCATACTACCTAATGGAGGACCAGACTTAGAGTCCTTTGTGTTCAAGAACGTTGCAAAATTTGGTTGGCACCAAGCTTGCGGTATATTCTGGCAAGTTGCAAAAGCACTTGGGCAAGCTGAAGACTTGGTGGATTTCGAGGTACGTAGACATACCAAGATTTGGAGTTTACTTCTAGTCAAGTCTGATGATCTCGTATAAGCATCGCGATCTCCACTGGGGCCAAATTCTAGTAAAGAGCGTGCCTGTCAAAAAGTCTACAAGCAAATATCCCGTGCCACGAGTAGCCATGGATGATACCCGTTTCGGTGTCAAAGTTACCATCATCGACCTTGGTTTGTCTAGAATGAGTGTTGTTGATGCTCATGATTCCAAAGTTTACTGGACACCCTTTGATGACGAGATATTTGAAGGTGAAGGTGAGTTATGTTGGTGTCGAAATTCGACTTCGGCTCTCCTGTTAATGGTCTTATGTAGGGGACTATCAGTACGATATTTACAGGATGATGAGGGATTTTGTCGGCGGTGCTTGGAAGTCTTTTCATCCAGCCACGAACGTAATGGTAAGGCGTCTATTGATTATGTCTGTCTTCATTCATCCAGTTTTCCCCCGTAGTGGTTGCATTACTTGACTACCAAATTATTGGGGGAAAAACGTCTGAAGCTACCGAGCAGTAAGAGGGAGGATGGGAGAGAGACCAGAGTAGTGTTACCGACAGGGTATGATGAACAGGAGTGTTTCGATTGCCTCACAGAGATGGAAAGACTTCTAGGCAAGTTCATCGCTTCGGGACGGAAAGGGCAGAAGGGCCGTCGGAAGACGGTTGCACCGTCGAGCGGGCCCAAGTCTGCCAGGGATATCGTCGCATACGGGATGCAGAGGGGTTGGATCCGGTGACTATTTCCAGTTATTTGTACACGCTTTGAATCAACGAAGATCGGCGAGATCTTCCTATCTGGGACGCGGACTGACACGACGACGACGACGTTGGAGCTGGAGATGAACGGCAAGTAAAAATGCTCCGCGCCTTTTCCTTATCGCCTACTTGACTTGCCTTGGCTCTTCCGCTGTCAGCATATCGACATGTCCCAGCTCAACACGAGCGACATTCTGCGGCTCGATCAATATCTAGAGCCATTCCTTCCTGCCATCCAGCGTCGCTACGACCGATTCCAACAGTGGAAGGACGCCATCTTCGAGCATGAAGGAGGCTACGAAAAATTTTCCAAGGGTTATGAGGTGATGGGCTTCATGGTAAAGGAGGATGGTACTGTAGTCTATCGAGAGTGGGCCCCAAACGCTCAAGAAGCCAATTTGATTGGGGACTTCAGTCCGTACAAATTCTCTCCTTGCGTACATCCTCATGCTGAAATACTGTAGACCGATGGAACAGGCTGTCCCATCCGATGTCGAAGAACCAATATGGTGTGTGGGAGATCGCACTACCTCCTAAAGGCCCCGGTGAGCCCGCCATACCTCACGATTCCAAAGTGAAGGTGAGTCTAACACTCAGTTTGGCTCTTAGCGTTAAAAAATGTTCCATCGACTTAGATATCCATGATCTTACCTTCTGGTACTCGAGTCGAAAGATTGCCTGCGTGGATACACCGAGTGACCCAAGATCTGACGTGCTCCCCGACCTACGAATCCCGTTTCTGGAACCCGCCTGCAGCAGACCGCTATACTTTTAAACATCCTCGACCTCCGCAACCACAGTCTATCAGGATATACGAGGCACACGTTGGCATCTCGACATCAGAACACCGAGTAGGAACGTATAGAGAGTTTACGAGAGATGTTCTCCCTCGGATTCAGAAACTCGGGTACAACGCCATCCAGCTGATGGCAATTATGGAGCACCCCTACTATGCATGTAGGTTCATATACATATCTTCTCTGACATTCGTAACAACGAATCCCCAGCTTTTGGATATCAAGTTACTAGCTTCTTTGCTGCAAGTTCTCGATACGGCACGCCTGAAGAGCTTCAAGAACTCGTCGATACTGCCCATGCAATGGGTATCATTGTCCTCCTTGACGTCGTACACTCTCATGCGTCGAAAAATGTGCTGGATGGATTGAACACATTCGATGGTACCGATCACCTTTACTTTCACGAGGGAAGCAAAGGACGGCACGAACTTTGGGACAGCAGGCTGTTCAATTATGGCTCCCATGAAGTTTTCCGATTTTTAATCGGAAACTTACGATTCTACATGGAGGTGTATCAATTCGATGGATTCCGATTCGATGGGGTCACCAGCATGATGTATTTACACCATGGTATTGGGGCTGGCTTCTCTGGCGGATACCGCGAGTATTTTGGTTCCGATGCAGACGATGAAGCCATCGTTTACCTGATGTTGGTGAGTGTATCCCTACGAGATTATTTAGACTATTGAAGGATTGCAGGCGAACGACTTTCTGCATGCACTCTACCCCTCTGTTATCACCATTGCAGAGGACGTCTCTGGAATGCCGTTGCTCTGTGTCCCAGTCAACCAGGGTGGCATTGGGTTTGATTACCGCTTGTCGATGGCCATTCCGGACATGTGGATCAAACTCCTTAAACACAAGTCCGACGACGACTGGGATATGGGCAATATCGTCCATACTTTGACAAACCGGAGACATGGAGAGAAGAGCGTAGCCTATGCCGAGAGTCATGACCAAGCTCTGGTTGGTGACAAGACACTCGCATTTTGGCTGATGGATAAAGAAATGTGTAAGTCTTTAATCTCCTACTATGAATCAATTAGGGGACTGAATTTGTGATTCCAGACACGAATATGTCTGATCTGACCCCCATGACTCCTGTCATTGCTCGTGGAATCGCGCTGCACAAGATGATACGGTGAGCCAGGCCAAACACGACATGTCAAAATAATTTAATCAGTTCAGGTTACTTGTACATTCCCTTGGAGGTGAGGGTTATCTGAATTTCGAAGGAAACGAATTTGGACACCCCGAGGTGAGGAAATTGAACGCCTTAATTCCATTTCTGTGGCACCAATGCAGTCATTCAGTGGCTCGACTTTCCCCGCGAAGGAAATAACAATTCCTTTCAGCATGCCCGCCGGCAATGGAATTTAGTGGACGATCATTCCCTGCGATACCAATATTTGAATAACTTCGACGCTGCGATGAATCATTTAGAGAGCAAACACAAGTGGTTATCCTCTACACAGGTATGCACAGATCAGGATAATCGACGGTTTTCACTCAGGTGATACTGTACGCAAAGGCTTATGTTTCACTCAAACATGAAAGCGACAAGCTTATTGTCTATGAGCGCGCTGGTCTTTTATTCATATTCAACTTCCATCCCACAAAGTCATTCACAGATTACCGCGTTGGAGTCGACGTCGGAGGCGAATACACGATCATCTTGAGCAGCGATGACAAGGAATTTGGAGGATTTGAGAATGTGGCTTCTGGAGGTAAATTCCTCACAGCACCTGTGGAATGGAACGGGAGGAAAAACTGGACGCAAGTAAGACGCTAGGTCGACTTCTTAGGCTCGGACGCTCTGACGCGGAGACCCGACAGGTATACATACCCTCCAGGACGTGTATAGTCCTGGGGAAAACTGAGGCAGTCAGAGTGTAATACAACTTAGGGTAGTAAATGTGGGAATATCTTGTCTTACTCTCAACCACTTCGCCTGTCACAATCCTCGGTTCAGCGGAACGTTTCACGCTGCCTGGGGCTATGGTGGATGAGAAACAGGCTTGTGTGGGCGTCACTAAGCCCTCCTGCGTCGACACAGGCCATGTCATCCCGCATCCTGCTGTTCAACGGTGTCACCGGAAATCATCCTCTCGGAGATGGGCACGCTTCTTCGTCTTACTTCTCGTCGCCTCATCGTGGTTATACGCCAGGACGCGTTTCCCATCACGAGCAACGCGTGTTCAAGAAGCTAGGTATGGTGCCCTCATGGGGGAATTCATGAAACACGGCAACAGAAAACCCGATGGACCATTGAGGGGTAGCAAAGCAGAGGAATTATTCTTGTAAACATATTCCCTGATTGTTCAGTCAAGGTCGTCGGTGACATTCTCAACAGGACTATTCCGAATGAACAGAGTGCCATTGCCGCCTCTCGTTTATATGCTTCAAAACCGCACCTGGCCGGTACTCCTCAAGACCTGAAAACAGCGGAAGACTTCATTGCACACCTGCAACATGAGCTACGCATCAAGAATGTCTCCGAGTTCCCGACCTATTCTGCTGGTTCAAGAGAAGCACGCATGGCTACTCTCAACATTTCCATGTACACAGAACCTCAAGCTTGGCTAACTACTTACTATCCCATCCTGAATACTCCTCTCAACCACAGTCTGGAAATCCTTGGAGAGGATGGCAATCCTGTTTGGACCGCCGAGTTAGAGGAAGTTTCTGATGGAGCGGACCCCTACGCCACTGAGTATGCGACAGCTGTTCTCGCTTGGCACGGGATCAGTCGTGGGGGCGAGGCCCAAGGAAAGCTTATATATGCAAATTACGGACGAAAGGAAGACTATGATGCTCTCGTTGAGACAGGTAAGCTGTGCGCTTTCTCCGTTGTACTTTGGCTTTACCATTGATTCAAGGGGCGGACTTCAATGGTAAGATCGTATTAGCTCGTTATGGTGGCAATTTTCGTGGACTCAAGGTATAGTGTTCTGCTCCGGTGATATCGCACTTGTAGTTTATGCCAGGTGTCCAGGTCAAGAGGGCCCAGGAGCTTGGTGCTGCAGGCGTTTTAATCTACTCAGATCCACGGGATGATGGGACCGTCACAACTGATAATGGATATCTACCGTAAGTTTTTGTCAACCTTACAAGTATACTTGAATACTTAGGGCGGTCTAGCTACCCTCATGGACCTGCCCGTAACCCGTCCTCAGTGCAACGTGGTTCTGTCCAGTTTTTGTCGCTTTACCCGGGAGATCCATCCACTCCAGGCTACCCTTCCTATGAGAATAGTACTCGAATTGAAGGAGGCAGCAAGCCAACAATCCCCAGCTTGCCCATTTCGTGGACGAATGCCAAAATCTTACTAGATCAGATTTCAGACGGCAAAGAAGGCCCGATTGTGCGTCTGGTCAACAACGGTACGGACCCAGTGCACGAAGTGAGTGATCGATCTAACAAGATTACCAACTAGTCGAAGAGAAGGTGACACCTATCTGGAATGCTTTTGGTGTGATACCCGGTCACATCAAGGACGAGGTTGTTGTGCTTGGTAATCATCGTGATGGTATGTGCCACATTCTCGGGGTGGAACATGCACTGAGATGATATACAGCCTGGGTATGTCATTGGCACTGGTCGAGGAATGGTATTCACAGAGTATTTCAGGTTATGGGTGCTGCGGATCCATCTTCTGGTACTGTCTCTGTCCACGAAGTTATTCGTGGACTTGGTACGCTGCTGCGGAATGGCTGGAAACCCTTACGGACGATTGTCATCGCTAGCTGGGATGGAGAAGAGGTAGGATTATTTCTACCTTTCCATCCTTATGTCTCACAATGCGACCAAGTATGGAATGATGGGTAGTACTGAATGGGGTGAGGACTTTACGGAGTGGATCAGAGAACATGTCGTCGCCTACATCAACATGGGTACACTCTACACCTTAGCGGCTAGGCGACTTGCCTCTTACCTTTTTCTATTTAGACACATCCGTATCCGGATCACAACTGAGGGCAGCTGCGTCTCCATTACTCGCTCACTTTCTACGTGCTACTGCCGAGGCAATCCCTCATCCGACTGTTGAAGGGCGGACTCTATGGGATGCCCGCCTGGATAAAGGTGAACTCTTTGGCGAGGTCCTTGACACCAGGTCGGCCGCTGTATATGAAGAAATGAAGTCAGCCAGCGACAATGTTGGCGTAAACCCCATGGGATCTGGCAGTGATTATACGGTCTTCTTGCAATATATCGGGGTAGGAATAATTAAGAAGTGGTGAAGCTTGATCTAATAAGCACTCATCTAGGTAGCAAGTTCCGAAGCAGGTTTTAAATCGACTCTGCATGACCCAGTGTACCATTATCACTCGGTCTTCGACTCACAACACTGGCAAGAGGTGTACGGTGATCCCACTTTCTCTCGACATGTTTGTTACCTCATGATCATCAGACTCCAAAGTTAATCGTCTCCTCAGGTCGCAATTGCCAAGCATTTAGGGCTTCAACTTCTTCGCCTCTCCGGTGACATTATTTTACCATTTAATACTACCCATTATTCTCTGGAGCTACAACCATACCTTGACAGGTATGTTTGTGTCCACCCGTTTCGCAATTTCACCTACCTTTCTTCCTGAAGGGTGGAACAACTCCTCGTCGTTTCATCGCTAGAGGTTGACCTCACTCCTCTGCGCCAATCTATCCTAGCCCTTCAAGCTGCCAGCATGCGACTTGACACTGAGAAAGTTGAAGCCGAGGTCAACCTCAGAACTATTCTCAGGAAACTGAAGAAGGGACAAGAATGCCAACGTAAACCGTACCGCGAGTTGAGGAAATGGATTTGCAAGCTCACGAAATACCTCGGAAAGGAGTGTAAAGCACCTGAAAATGAGGCCTTTATGTTCGTTCCCGAATTATTCTGATGGATGCCTACAAACCTGTCGATCATTGACATCTTCCAGGTTTCCAAGCAAGGAACTGCTAAAGGCATTGCGGCGTGTCGAGGCTGTCAATCGCAGGCTTATCTCGTTTGAACGAGGTTTCATCTCAAAGGAAGGTATCAAAGACCGCGAATGGTATAAACATCTTGGGGTAGCCCCAGGGAAGTGGTTGGGTAGGCCGTTTGATTGCACGGGGTGTACAAGGATAATTGAATGGCCACTTTGACAGGTTACGGGGCGACAACATTACCCGGGTTAACTGAAGCCATAACCATGGATCGAGATGCTGTGGCAGCTGGTCATGAAGCTGAAAGACTAAAGATTCTTATCAACAACCTGACAGAGATGATTTCACACTCTGATTGCCAATCTCGCATTTGATACTCTATCGCACCTGAGTTGCCTCCTGAATGTACGTGTGTAGTATTTCGATAGCGTTTCGTGTCACCTATTTCATTACCATCCAATTCCTGTCGGTGCTGCGCTCCCTACCCATTCTCGGGGTCCGTGATGAACTACATGTCCTATTTACATGTTTTGGGAGCGGTCAAAGTATTGGCGGAACATCCGCCACTCTCTCCCGTCCGAGTCATGGTCTCTCACGGTGTTAAGGACGGTACCTCTCACCTCGGAAGGTGTGGTGCCGTGACGTGTGTGCGGTCACTGCGGTGTCCATGGACTCCGAGCAACGAACTGGCACGGGTAAGAGATTGACATCTAGTCTATCCTTCTCATTTGGTCATTTCATTCCATCATCCACAGGTGCCGCCAGACCACGCCACTGGCAACTGGTACCCGGCTCTCAAAAGAAATGGCCATCTTTCTTCATCTTGTTCATCATCGTGTCATCCTTGTTGTGGGATAGGCTACGTTTCCTGTCAGGTGCTATGCATTCTCAAGAGAGCAGATACAGTGCTTTCATGAAGGTGTACATGGAATACGGACTGAAGGATGTGCCTTTCAGGGGTAGTCAGGCTGAAGAGTTGTTTTTGTGAGCTCATTGTCATATGATCATCTACTCAAAATCTCAGTTATATTCGCGGCAGAACCGTTCCGAACGAAAAGAGCGCTCTTGCTGCCTCTCGTCTTTATGCTTCAAAACCACACCTGGCCGGTACTCCCCAAGACCTGGAAACTGCGAAAATCTTCATTACACACCTGCAGCGTGAACTAGGCATCAACCGTACCTTCGAGTCCGAGTCACCGATCTATTCTGCTGGT
>JBBPTU010000959.1:0-15988 GCA_038094295.1 Tylopilus aff. beelii | reverse complement strand
GACCTTCCCGGACTAAGGGCTTGCCAGCATGTCTCTCTACCCGAGCATCACTCCCAGGACGTTGAACCAACCTCTGGGACGGAACTGCCCGCAACTATGTGCGCTGTAGCAACGTGAGTCCTCGCGCCTCATTCTCCTCGACAACCATTGTTAGACCTGGCTAGGCGATATTTAATTTTCTGTACTGTGAGATCATCCACGCCGAGGATCACTGAACGAGGTAACGGTCCGACAACCACTGCTATCCACGTATCGTGCCAGTTTTCGTTCAATTTATGCGTCTTTCTGTTGAAACAATGTGCATGCACTCCGAAGGCGTTTGCGATCGCGTATTATGCGAATCTGGTGACGGTGGTGTCACTGATGTGGGCTTTGATTGTCAAGTCCGAGCTATTGCGTGGATTTATTGTACACGGGTTGAATTAGCGTATGTGTGGCGAGAAGCCTGTGAACATGTACCGTGTTTGCGTCGGTGACGGTATACATGAATAAGATTTCGAAACTTTGGTGATGCGACCAATACTAATACATGGATCCCTCACGCTACTAGTCACTACTCCTAACTCGGTAGCAGCTGATGGCGTGACGATGACCAACTGTCGGGGTTTTTATTTTGTGTGCATTTGATGTACATGTCATGTTGGTTCAGTCTTTCTGACATTAGAAGTAAGATGAGTTCGTCGCAAACGATGACCAGCGATGCTTACGCTTTCAGATTAATCAATACGATCATGCAAAGCCCGTCAATGACTGTCCACCGGACCTTGATCTCCACTCCACTTCCAGCATCCTTCAAAACGCGGACCGAGAGCGTCGCTCACAAGGCGATCGACGTCAGCCCACTGTTCCGTGTATTCATCCATCACCCGGAAACCCATATTGCTTGCGGCAAAAAACGAAAAGCTGGAGGTAGAGCAAGCGATGATACCACAGATGAACGCGGCGATGGCTGCCACAGACTCTGGTTCGATAGGAGAGTCGAGGAAATCGATCGTGAGCGGAAATAACAAGGTCAATCCGAGGTTTTCCGGAAGATGGTTTTTGGGCACTTCGGTGTAGTCATAGGTGTCGATGCAGAGAGCGACTCGTTGGAGCGATGGACACTTTTGGAGAAGCCGTACGAGCCCGTCCGGGGTGACTCCACAGCCGTCTGACGGGCTCCAACCCCAAGCAGTATTTATAGAAAGGAACTCTAGCGTCGGCCACGCTGATACCAACGCCAGGATTTGGACCTCCGTCAGGCTGACATCGCACGCGATACAGAACTCCACGTGGCAAAGACTGCTGAACGGCATGAGAGACTGCAAGTCTCCAAACCCAAGTACGAGATCCTCCGGGATACCAGAAGGAAAGTCGTCATACGATTGACTCAACTCAAGTCTCGTGATGGTGTGGCCAGTAATGGATGTTTTTACACTAGCCATGAAGAGGCTAAGATCCTGCTGACTAAAATAGGTGTCAGTGACGGCACAAAAGCTTGTGAGAGCAGGTAATCGAGTTAGGGAGAGGAATCGCGAAACCGGTTCCAAGTCTCTAGAGTACAACGTCAGGCTGCACAGGTTTGGGAACACAAGCAGCGAGCCAGAAACCGGGAAGTTGGTTGCCAGTGACATGTCAAGGCGACGTAACGCAGGCATGTTGGATAGATGCGCAAGGTCATTCATACTTGGGGCGAGTTCGGAGCAAGCCAAGGATGAGAGATTTTGCCAGCGAGATAGATAATTTGGCTGGATTCTGTCAAACGCCGGAAAGATAGGAAGGTAAGTCGTGGTCATGATAAGTTCTCTGATATTGGGGGAGGAGGTAGGAAATGAGTCGGGTTGATCTAAGAACCAGTTTGGATCCGTGAAGCAGATATGAAGGAAGACCAAGGACGGGAGAGGCAAGCGTAACAAAGGTATGACCCCTTCTGTATAGTCACAGCGCAGATGACGGAGGTTTGGGAAGAGTAACTCTGTTGCGGGAGGATCTAAGAACATCTTGACAGATTCCCAGTCGAGTCCTCTGTTGATGTATCTTATATACTGGATGCGACGAGTATAACCTTGAAGGATACTCCACTCCGCTCCGGTTGGTGATCTTGTGAAAGAATAGTACTAAAGTAGCGAAAAAAATGAGGAGTTTTCGACGGAGCACAACGGATATTGGAACAACTCTACCATCCTGTTCCTGATGGTTGATCGACAGCCAGTGGATGATTCGGGAAGGCACCGCGCTAGTGGCGACATGTCCCACAAGTCCCTCCAGAGTTCATCCAGCGCTGGTTCTTTGAATGCACGGCAAGTTCTCGCCAGAGCAGCCAGAGTAGAAGTAGCTTCGGTGCGAGCTTCCATGTATCCTGAACCATGCGCCAGTATCGATTCAGGCGAAAGGTAGAGAATGATGGGGCAGAGTATCTCGTCTATTTTCAGGGCGTGATACATCATCTGGCGCATGGAGGTGATCACCAAACATTCAGCAAGGCGGCGATTTCTGAGACATTCGTATTCCGGACACGGCCGGACTCTTTAGTTGAGACAAAGCCAAAGAAAGCACGTGCCAGGAATACTCCGATTGGCTGATCGCGACTCGCGACCTTCGACTTCTGAATTACTCTGCGCCAATGGACGTTGTTCAAGTTCCGGCCTGGGCAGCATCATTCTGATTCATGGTGCCCGTCCAGATTGTATCAGGAGTTTGCCCGTGGTTTGGGTTCGCCTGCCTCGGACCATCTCTGGAGGGTACAGTCACTCGGGCGTCTACATGTCCCTCCAGGTGATGCCCCATGCATACGACCAAGTGCTGTCTTGAACGTCTTTTCAATTTGTTGGCCCACCACTCAACTTTGAAACAAGTCTAGATCTGTTCGGGCGCCAACTTGTAGCAGCCAGGCGAACTTTGAGTCGGACCAACCCGCATCCAATCTGTGCGCTTTCCGTTGAGACATTGTCTCAGGGCTTATGGATTCCCGCGAAACTTAGCACGGTCTTGAACTCCCTCGACCGGTCCACCACCGTGACGTCGTAAGCGAGCATCGTCAACTTTCAATGGGTAGGAGGACCTCGCCTCTCGCGCAGCCCGAGCAGGCCTGTCATCTATGCCCTCCCCTGTCGACTCTCTGGACCCGCGCTTCAGTGCCGCGTGCCACGACACTCCGAGTCAGACTCGTCGTACGACACATCCACGCCCCAGTCGCTCCACTCGCGTTGTTCGTGATGGACTTGGCGGCGTCGCGCAGATGCTGCGATTACGACCAACGGACGTCTCCATACGTTCTCCATTCTCGACACCGCGTAAGGAACAAGTACACCAAGCTATGTAATGCCAAGCAATCGTTATGATCCCGTCTCGCCAGCGTTCCATGGCTACCACTCGCAATGTGGATGGAGAGCTTCGAGCCCCAGACATCTAACGTGATCCCAACGCCATATGTAGTCCTCTCCACTCTCACAGTCTGCCATCGAGAAGCTGTCCCAATAATTGAGGGTGAGTTCGGGGCAGCAGGCAGCAAGACGGCGAATAAATTCAGTAACAGCAAGCACAGACTCTTGTTCGATAACAGAGTCAATAGCATCGATCGAAAGCGGGGACGAAAATGCCAGTCCGAGATTTGTGGGAAGACGACTCAAGGATGCCTCAGTAAAGCCCACTGTATTGAGACAAAGGTCGACCTGATGGAGCGATGGACATGTCCGGAAGAGTTGGACGAGTCCATCCAATGTGACTCCATGTTCAGCAGTCGCTTTCCAGGTCCACATAGCATTTATAGAGAGGCCTTCAAGCTTAGGCCACGCAGAAGCCAACATCAGTACTTCTGTACTTGTCAAGCCAATGTTGCACCCGATATTGAGCTTTATATGACGGAGGTTGCTGAACATCATAGATGAGCGCAGGTCTTCAAAACCAAGTCGGAAATCACTAGAGTCTTCTTCAAGAGATGATTGAAAGAGTTTTAGTTCCTCGATGGTGCGAGTAGCATTGGACATCTGCAGACCAGAGAAGAATGTGGTGAAATCTTGTCGAGTAGGGTGGTTTTCAATATAAGCACAAATGTATCTGAGAGTAGGGAGTCGGGTCTGAGGGAGTAACCACAAGATAGGTCCCAGTGATTCAGACCGTAATGTCAGGTCATGCAACTTGGGAAAGGTAATGGGTGAACTGGAAGCCTGCAAAGTAGCGTCGAGTGCGAAATCGAGGCAGCTCAGCGATGGCATGCAGGCCAGATGGATAATATCATCCATATTCAGGAGAATGCCAAAACAAACCATAGACGTGAGGTTTCGCCAGCGAGATAAATAATTGGGTGTAATTTTTCTAAACATGGGTTTGATGCCACTCTGGCGAATGAAGAGTTCGCTGATGTTGGGCGAGGAGTAAGGAAATGAGTCGACTCGGAAAGGATCTTCGAATCCAACATCGAGCGTAACAAGAGATGGGAGGGGTAGGCGCAACAGGATCTTCGCTCCTTTAGTGAACCAGCAATGGAGATGCCGGAGGTTCGGGAAGAGGGAGTCTGTTGGTGGGCGCACGTATGTCTTGACAGATTCCCAGTCGACTCCTGCGTTGAAGTCTATTATCGACCGGATGCGGCACGTATAACTTTGAAGAATACTCCATTCGTTCTTTGTCAGAGGTCTTGCAAACGAAAACTACCCCGTAAAGTGATAGAAGAATATTATTAACAATTAAAATACAAGTTCAAGCCAGAATTATCCAGTCTTACCAGAGGCCCGGGGTAGCATTCGAACCGATGAGACACCTCTGGAAGACATCGCACTAGTGAGGACGAGTCGACCAAGACACTCCAAAGAGCGTCCAAAGCTGGTTCCTTGAATGCACGACACATCCGGGCCAGAGGCGCTAGGTTACGAGCGCTAGCCCGGATACTAATACAATCCGGTGTGTCGCTCAGGCCGTACCCCGAAGTATAGGGGTAACTTGAATAACCCGCAGGTTGGAGGCGCATGATCGACGGCGAAAGGTGGAGGAAAATGTGGCGGAGTATCTCGTCTATCCGCAGGGCTGGATGCATCTTATGGTGACACTATGGAGTTTGTAAGGGGTCGCGTTAATGCAGACGTTGAGCAGGAGTGAGCACAAGTGGGCTCAGGCCACTAGTACCGCATTGGGCCGGTGCGTGTAGTAAGCGCCGGCGGTGCCGAAAGCGCTAGTAATTTGGAAAACAAGCAGTTGAGCCATGGCTGCGACTAACAGCATGGACGTGCCAGACCTACGAAACACTACTTCCTTCGGCTCATGCCGTATCGTTGGCGAACTGTTTTTGGTATATATGATACCCAAATACTTCTTTGACGAATCGTGCGCTGAACGGTTCAGCCATCCGGTGTACGACCCATCAAAGACATTTCGCACATCGCAACTCGAACATCCCACTCCATCAACTTGGTGTGAACGACGAGCCTCTCTCGAGGAGCAGAAACGGACTGCAGAGGTTAGACAAACATAAGTGTACCTTTCCCAAGGTCCAAAGCTTTGAGCTCCCGCATCACTCAGCAAACGACGACCAACGACCGTCGACGTGCACCACAGCCTATCCCACGCTCACAGGGGTTTGAGACCAGATTTCTCCAGAGAAACACCACCAACCCCGGCACCGCTCCTCGCACGATGAAATGCCAACGCGTGCTCGACGGCGTCCATCAGAGGTTTCATAGCCTATTCGGTCCAAGCCGGGACGCGATCAGCACCGCGCGCAAGACGAACAAGAAAAAAAGTGCACGCACGACGACGACCTTGTTTCCTACCACGCCCTCGAGGACTGTAGCTCTCACGAGCGTGTTGTCGCGCGTCTTGCCGAGGTACCCTGCCATCTTGGCGGTCTCTGCCGACCGTTGGGCGGCGTGAGTAGGTCAGCGGGAGGGTATCTCGACGTCCAAAATTGTCGGAGGAATTCGTTGGCGGCCGTTTGACATGTCGTGAGTTGACGGAAGAGGTCAGGGGGGAACTCGGCTGTCGAGCGTGCGTCGATGGTCGAGGAAGCTGCAGAAATTTGAACGACACGTACCCTTGTCCATTTTGGTGTCTAGCCGCGCTGCGACATTCTGCATCATGGACAGCAACGCCGCTTCACCGGATTTCTTCTTTATTTTCAACTGAAAGGACCTGTTCCGAAATGGTCATACGCCAGTGTGAAGGCAGAGACTCACCTGACTGAACCTCCCTTCCCGGCCTTTTACTTTGGCGAGAAGTTCCTTGAACGCGCTCTGTACATCGATCGCTTCCCTAGAATATGCAGCCGAGCTATTGACAGCTCCACGGCCCAGTTGGCCCTCAGAGTTCCGTTGTCGATCTTGCATCTCGAGAATACCAGGGGACGACGCCTCGTCTTGAAGTTCGTCGTATTCGATTTCGGCAAAGGCGTTCTATTCAAATTTAAGTGGGCATGACCAGAGTCACGAGATCTAGTTTTACCCAGTCGTCACTACCATCCATCCGTCCTCTCTTATCCCGCGATACGTCTCCTCTAGCGACAGAAGAACTGAAGAGAAATATAGGTAGGTAGGAAGCATGACTTACAGTGCAGAATTGAGCAATCTCTCTGAATGCTCATTGAATTTACAGATCAGTGGGAGTGCACCGCGCTGACTGCCAGCCTGTATGGTGATGTCCTTCTTGTTCCCGTCTACGGATCTTCAGTCAATATTCCAAGTACTGTGCTATCCTGCTCACCTTGCCGTGATCCTTGAGAGTGGCACCGAGATTGATGTATAGGTCTGATACCTCTTCTCTCAGTCATCTAGGTTCCAGTTCTAGCTTTACGTGAGTACGAGTCTCCTAATAATACAATACCCACCATCGTCGTCCTTTTCGAGATACTTGTCAAATATTGGATCTTCCTTGACGACATGCTGTGCCACCGAAGAACGAATGGAAGCTCGATGTGCATTAAATAGCTTGCTCTGAAAGTAGCGTTTCCAGAAATCTGCTTCAGAGAGCTAGATACGAGTCAGAACGGAACGCGCAGAGAACGACAAGCACACCTTGTTTGGTACGTTATCGCTGTGGGCTTTTGCAACGACCGGAAACTCTTCGAATATATCGTGAACGAGCTGTGGCGTGATGACGATCTTGACCTCGCCGCCCTCCACCGTCTGTGAGCGGGGATCGACGAGCTGGCCCGGACGGCCGCGTCTTTGGTTTTCTGTGGCTGCCTCTGCGAGTCAAAGGTGCTATGTGGTTTCGAATGGGAGAGTGTCGCTGCTGCGATTCCGACCCGTGATGTTGGTCAACGCCGTGCTACGTCACTCACCGAGTTTCAAGCGGCGACGGAATGTCAACTCAAACCACTCAGACCCAAACCACCGAATCCCTGAACACCCTCGTTACAACCCAGATGTCGCCAGTCGTTCTAGGGAGTGTTTCTGCGAACACCTTTCTTTTTTGGACGGTACTCCAAAACTCGCTAAAATTCGGGTACCGAGGTGACTTACTTCGGGTCCAGGAATAAAATGCCGTTCCCTCTCGCTTATTTCTCCTCGCCAACAACATGACCGCGCCCATCTCCTCTCGTCCTTCGCGCTGACCTCTTGCAACAGCAGCATTCAGTCTACGGTACCCCAACGTCTATTCTCCAACTTTCGTACGTTGCCCCCACACCACGTCGACCATCGTTAATGCCCTCGTCGCAGGTCATGTCTTCCATTACCCGTTACGAGCAGCGACGCAATCAGCCCAAGTTCCAGGCTCGCTTGCAAGCCATCATAACCAAGGTCGGGCCTAGGAATCCCGAGGCCAAGAAGCCTACCTTCATCGGCGGCAACGCTTTCGCTCGGCTCATCAGCGTCCGCCACAAACATGAAGCCATAAATGCGCTCATCTTGGGTCAGCTCCATCGCCTTGACCCCACCATTGGAGATGCCTTGTGCGAAGAGCGTGTTCCCCTCGTTATCGACCTTCACGAGCGCGTTGCCTCCATGCTCCAGGATGGTGACGAGGCTCTAGTCCGGGACTACATCAACGCCCACGCTAACGACAAGGTCGACACTAAGGTCCGCACCGTGGCGGATGCTCTCGGCGCTACGCATGCTCCTGCTTACGATGCCTTGGTTCAGCGTGTCGAGGCTGTTCTCGGCGACGATGATATCGCCTTCGCCCGCCTGTGCTACACTTTCACAGAAAATAGCGTATGGAGCAAAGACGAGATGCACCTCCTCTTCTCCTACCGCTCGAAAGCCCAGATGGATGTCGCGGGAGAGGTGGCGCAGGCGAGCGGCAATCGTAATGACCTCATAAAGGTTGAGCAGGATCTCCGCGTCGAACTCGCCCATGCCGCCCTCGCCGCCTTTCAGAAAAAAGTTGCCAACCTCCCTCGCCACGAGGCCCCCGTCCCCAGTGCACCACACTTCTTTATTGAGAACCAGCTTCTCCTCGCCACCCAGATTATGCAGTCGAGCATCCCCTCCAAGGTCCCCTATCCATTCCAGGATGTAACCGACACAGATCCGTACTTGCGATATGAGGTGGTCAAACTCCCAGTCCTACCCATCTTCAATCAGATGTTTGCCATTTTCTACATGATGTTCAGTGAGAATCGCGGCATCATCGTCCGTGTGCGCAGAGATGAAATGACGCCTATCGACGGCAGCGACGACAGCGACGGCAAGAAGCGCTACACCCAGAAGTTTGCCGGTATCTACTACCTCTTATTCAAGCCCAACCTCCACACTGGTTCGTTCGAGGTAGCTCAGCCCACGGACGATGACATGAATCGCAACTTCATGGTCTTGGATGCGTGGAGCAAGTACCACGTCGGTACGACTCGCACTGGCCTGGACGCCCCCAACCTTGACGACCACCGTGCGGCCCTCTCCGGCTGCAACCTCTTTTGGCTCGTCCTCCAGTACGCTGCAACCCATCCCGACTATGCTGGTGCCGCCGTGACCAAGGACTTCGACTACGATTCGGCCTACAAGGCCATTTGCATGCCACAACCGGAGGGATTCGCCTTCCATCCCACTCGCGAGCAGTTCCCAGAGCTCCACCTGATGGCCCACCGCCCGAACGAGACCCGCCCCAATCTTTACGACCTGTGGACGCTGGCCCGCAGGCAAGGCGAGCAGCGCGACTTGCACGACAACTGCCAGGCAATCGTCGGCCCGTACAGCCGCGACCTCTACGAGCGCATCAATCGCCCCGTCGACTTCCAAGTTGATCACATCTTCGCCGCCTCCCTCAGCTGGATCGAGGCCGATACCGATGCGCTCATTGCCAAGCATCAGGCTGCGCCTAACGCTGTCTTTGGTCCGTTCGTCGTTCGCATCGGCGAAAGCTGCTTCAGTTTTGTCGAACTCGACAAGGCCCAGAAGGTGCTCGAGATCAAAAACGACAAGCAGAAGAAGAGTGCGTACATGAGGATCCACCCTGAGAATGCCTCTTTCGTCAAAGTATAGTCTTTAACTCTCAGAATTACTTCTCTTCATTTTCCATGTCCTATGTTCCTTGAATAATGTTTACGCATTTTTGCGAAAAGTTCTCGAGTGATGATACATCATCTGCTGCATGGAGGTGACTGATCCGATCAAAGGACGTGGATCAAACATTCAGCAAGGTGACTTCTGAGATATTCGTATTCGACACGGCCGGACTCTTTAGTTGAGATGCCAGGAATACTCCGATTGGCTGATCGCGAGTCGCGACCTTCGACTTCGGAATTACCCTGGGCCAATGGATGTCGTTCAAGTTCCAGCCTGGGACAGCACGTGCCCGTGGTTTGGGTTCGACTGCCTCGGAGCCATCTCTGGGCAGTCACTCGAGTTTTTGCATGTCCTTCCAGGTGATGCATGCGTGCGACCATGCGTTGTCTTGAACGTCTTTTGAATCAGTTTGCCAGTGTGAGCTCAGCCGCAGCGCTAGATCTGTTCGCGCGCCAACTCGTAGCAGCCGAGCGAACTTCGAACGGGACCGACCCACAACCAATCCGTGTGTATTTCATTCAAGTCGAGCCTGAGGTGATGTCCTAGGGCTTATGGATTCTTTCGAAACCTAGTGCGGCCTCGAACGGTACCACCTCGGTTGCCAGTGGTCCACCACCGTGACATTGTAATTTGTAAGTGAACGTCGTCAACCCTCCTTACCAGATCGATGGGCGGGTTCCCAGCGCAAGTTGCCATGTGCCAAGGCGCTCAGACTCATCGTACGATACATCCACATCCACACACGAGTCACTCCGCTCATGTTGTTTGTGATGGGCTTAGCAGCGTCACGCAGAAACTACAATTGCGACGAACGAACATCACACGTTCTCCGTTCCCGATGCCACGTAGAGGCAAGTACATCGATGAAAATAAGAGTACGTAGTACGAAGTAAGAGTCGTCGTGATCCCATCTCGCCAGTGTCCCATATGTGGCTACAACTCGGAATGTGGATAGAGAGCATCACGTGCCAGATTTTCAACCTTTTGCCAATGCCCTGCGGAGTCATATCCACTCTCATGGTCTGCCAGCGAGTAAGGATCCCAATAATGGAGAGTGAGTTTGGTGCAGCAAGCAGCAAGACGGCGAATGAATTCAGCAACGGCGAGCACTGACTCTGCTTCCATGAAAGAGTCAATAGCATTGATCGAAAGTGGGGATGGAAATGTCAATCCGAGATTTGTGGGAAGACAACTCAAGGATGCATCAGTATAGCGCGCCGAATTGATGGGGAGGTTGACCTGACAGAGTGACGGACATGTCCGGAAGAGTTGCACGAGTCCGTCCAATGTGACTCCATGTTCAGCAGTCACACCCCAGCTCCAGTCGGCATTTATGGAGAAGTGTTCAAGGTTGGGCCATGCAGATGCCAACATCAATACTTGTGCATTCGTCAGGCCAATCTTGCACCCTAGATCAAGCTCGACATGACGGAGCTTGCTGAACACCATAGACAGGTGCAGGTCTTCAAAACTGAGTTGGAAATTGCCAGGGTCACATCTGTCGAGTGAATGAAGGAATTCTAGTTTCTCGATAGTGCGAGTAGCATTAGAGATCTGCAAAGCAGAGAAGAATGTGGTGAAATCTTGCTGGGCAGGGTGGTCCTCAATATGAGCATGAAGGTATGTGAGAGTAGGGAGTCGAGTCTGAGGGAGTAGCCGCAAAATTGGTCCCAGTAATTCAGACCATAATGTCAGGTCATGCAACTTGGGAAAGATAATGGGTGAATTGGAAGCCCGTAGTGTAACGTCGAGTGCGAAGTTGAGGCAACTTAAGGAAGGCATGCAGGCCAGATAGATAATATCATCCATATTCAGAAGGATATCAGGAAAAACCACAGACGTGAGGTTTCGCCAGCGGAACAAATAGTTGGGTTTAATTTTTCCAAACATGTTTCTGCTGCAATTCCGGCGAATGGAGAGTTCGCTGATGTTGGACGATGAGTAAGGAAACGACTCGACCTGGAAAGGATTTTGGGACCAGTATTCATCTTCCAATCCAGCATCGAGCGTGACAAGAGATGGGAGGGGTAGGCGCAGCAGGATCGCAGCTTCTTCGGTGAACCAGCAATAGAGATGCCGGAGGTTCGGGAAGAGGGAGTCTGATGATGGGTACACATACGCCTTGACAGATTCCCAGTTAAGTCCTTTGTTGAAGTCTATTATCGACCGGATGCGGCACGTATAACTTTGAAGGGTACTCCATTCGTCCATAGTCAGAGGTCTTGCAAACGAAAACTACCCCGTGAAGCGACAGAGGAACATTTGTCAACGATAAAACATAGGTTCAAACTAGAATTGTCCCAGTCTTACCTGGTGCCAACATGGTACGGAGCAATAGGACACCTCTGGAAGACACCGCACTAGTGGGGAGGAGTCAGCCAAAACACTCCAAAGAGCGTCCAAAGCTGGTTCCTTGAATGCACGACACGTTCGGGCCAGAGGTGCTAGGTTACGAGCGCTCGCCTGGATGCAATCCCGTGCCTCGGTGTACTCCGAACCATAGTAATAATACTTGGGTTGGACGCGCGTGACCGACGGCGAAAGGTGGAAGAAGATACGGCGGAGTATCTCGTCTATCTGCAAGGCTGGATGCATCTTATGGTGACACTCTGAGGTTTGTAAGGTCGCGTCAATGCAGACGTTGAGCACTGGGAACAGAGAGCGCTAGTGAGCTAAGGCTTTAAATTCCGGTGCGTGTAAGCGCCGGCAGGTGCCGAATTCGAAAGCGCTAGTATTTTGGAAAACAACTTGCAGTCGGGCCACTAGCAAGGCTACAGTCAGTCCGACTAACAGCCTGGATGTGTCAGGATCACGAAACTCTACCTCCTCCGAGTCATGCTGTATCGATGGCGAATTGTTTTCAGTACATACAACATCCAAATACCTTCTTTGACGAACCATGCACTGAACGGTTCAGCCATCCTGTGTATAATCTGTCAAAAGACATTCCGCACATCCCGACTTGAACAACCACTCCATCAACTTAGCGTGAACCACGAGCCTCGCTCGAAGAGCAGAAACGAACTGCGCGCTTGCCAGGTGCCATGACACTCAGACTCATCATACGACACATCCATGCACCAGTCACTCTGTTCGCGTTGTTCGTGATGGGCTTAGCAGCGTCGCGCGGAGATTGCGATCGTGACCAACCGTTCTCCATTCGCGACACCATGTAGAGACGAGTACACTAAGAATACGTAGTACCATAGCAATCATTATGATTCTATCTCGTCGATATCCCGCGGCCTCAACCCGGGATGTGGATGGAGAACATCACATACCTGATTTTCGACTGCTTTCCAACTCTTATATTGGGTGTTCCAATAATCGAGGCTAAGTTTGGGGCAGCAAGCCGCAAGACGACGAATGAATTCAGCGACGGCTGGCACAGACTCTGGTTCAACGACAGAGTCGATGACATTGATCATGAGTGGGGATGAGAACGTCAATCCGAGATTTGTGGGAAGACAATCCAAGGATGCCTCAGTAAAGCCTACCGTATTGATGTGGAGGTCAACTTGACAGAGCGATGGACACGCCTGGAAGAGTTGGATGAGTCCATCCAATGTGACTCCAAGTCCACCAGTTACATTCCAGTGCCACTCAGCATTTATGGAGAGGTGTTCAAGGTTGGGCCACGCAGATGCCAACGCCAGTATTTGTGCACTCGTCAAGTCAACGTTGCATGACACATCAAGCTCTACATGACGGAGGTTGCTGAACACCATGGATACTAGTAGGTGCAGGTCTTCAAAACCAAGTTGGGAAATACCAGAGGTAAGTTGATCAAATGGCTGAAGGAGTTCTAGTTTCTCGATGGTGTGAGTAGCATTGGACACCTGCAATGCAGAGAAGAATGTGGTGAAATCTTGCTGGGCAGGGTAGTCTTTGATATGAGCAGAAAGGTGTATGAGAGCGGGGAGTCGAGTCTGAGGGAGTAGCCACAAGATGGGTTCCAATGATTCAGACCGTAATGCCAGGTCACGCAACTCGGAGAAGATAATGGGTGAATTTGAAGCCCGCAGTGTAGGGCTGAGTGCGAAGTCGAGGTGAATCAGTGCAGGCATGCAGGCCAGATGGATAATGTCATCCATACTCAGGAGGACACCGGGACAAACCACAGACGTGAGGTTTCGCCAACGAGATAAATAATAGGGGTTAAATTCATTTCCAGACTCGTCATCGTTGAAAATGGAGAGTTCTCTGATGTTGGGCGAGGAGTTAGGGAATGACTCGACCTGGAGAGAATTTAGGGAGCAATATTCATATCCAAATCCAATATGGAGCGTGACAAGAGATGGTAGGGGCGGAGACAACAGGATCATGGTTCCTTCAGTGAAGTGGCAAAAGAGATGCCGGAGGTTCGGGAAGAGGGTGGCTGTTCCGAGTCGTGGCTGCAAGTACTCCCTGACGGAATACCAGTTGACACCTTCGTTGAAGTCTATTATTGACCGGATACGGCACGTATAACTTTGAAGGATATTCCATTCACCCTGGGTCAGAGGTCTTGCAAACCCAAACTACCTCATGAAGTGACAGAGAAACGTTTGTCAATGATTAAATATGGGTCAAGCTAGAATTGTCCCATCTTACCTCAGGCCTGTACGAGTATTCGAACCGGTAAGACCCATCTGGAATACACCGCACTAGTGGGGACGAGTCGACCAAGACGCTCCAAAGAGCGTCCAAAGCTGGTTCCTTGAATGCACGACACGTCCGAGCCAGAGGGGCTAGGTTACGAGCGCTAGCCTGGACGCAATCTCGTCCGTCGGTGTCCACCGCACCATAGCAATTATACATGGCAGCTGGGAGGCGCATGATAGACGGCGAAAGGTGGAGGAAAATACGGCGGAGTATCTCGTCTATCTGCAGAGCTGGATGCATTTGCAAGGTCGCGTCACTGGCAGTACACTGGCAACATCGAGCAAGAGCCGCATCCGGTACGTGCCGAAAGTATTAGTATTTTGGAAAACAAGCAGTCGGACCAAGGCTACAATCCGACTAATAGCCTGGATGTGTTAGGACCAGGAAACACTGCCTCCTCTGAATCATGCCGAATCATTGGCAAACTGTTTTCAGTACCTACGACTCGGATACCCAACGGTTCAGCCATCCAGTGTACGATCTGTCAAAGACATTTCGCACATCGCGCTCGTATCAACTTAACGCAAACGACGAGCCTCTCGGGGAGCAGAAACGGACTGCAGAGATTAGACAAACATACATGTAACTTTGCCAAGGTCCAAAGCTTTGGGCTCCCGCGCCACCCAACAAACGACGACCACTGGCAACGACCGGCGACCTATCCCATGCTCACAGGTGTTTGAGACTAGATGTCTCCAGAGAAACCCCACCAACCCCGGCCCCGCTCCTCGCACGATGAAACGCCAACGCGTGCTCGATGGCGTCTATCAGAGGTTTCATTGCCTATTCGATCCAAGCCGAGACCTGATCAACACCGCGCGCGAGACGAACAGGGGAATAGTTCACGCACGACGACGACCATGATTCCCTTCACGCCCTCGAGGACTGCAGCCCTCACGAGCGCGTCGACCTTGTCGCGCGTCTTACCGAGGTACCCTGCCATCTTGGCAGCCTTTGCCGACCGTTGGGCAGCGGTGGCGCCCGGCGTGGGTAGGTCAGCGGGAGGAGGGTATATCGACGTCCAAAATTGTCGGAGAAACTCGTTGGCGGCCGTTTGACATGTCGTGAGTTGACGGAAGAGGTCGGGGGAAACTCGGCTATCGGGCGTGCGTCGATGAGCAAGGCGGCCGAAAGAATTGGACGACACGTACCCTTGTTCGTTTTGGTATCTAGCCGCGCTGCGACGTTTTGCGTCATAGACAGCAACGCTGCCTCGCCGGATTTTTTCTCCATTTTCAACTGACAGAGTGTTCCGAAATGGTCGTACGCCGGTGTGAAGGCAGAGGCTCACCTGACTGAACCTCCTTTCCCAGCCGTTTACTTTGGCGAGAAGCTCCTTGAACGCGCTCTGTACATCGGTCGCTTCCATGGAATCCGCTGCTGAGCAGTTGGCAGCTCCTGCTCGGCCCAGCTGGCCCTCAAAGTATCATTGTTGATCTTGCGTCTCGCGAAGGATACCAGGGACGATGCCTCGTCTTGAAGGTCGTTGAATTCAAATTGGGCAAAGGCGCTCTATTCGGATTTAAGTAGGCATGACTAGAATCACGAGATCCAGTTTTACCTCGCGGTCACCACCGCCAATCCGTCGTCGCTCATCCCACGATAGTCTCCTCTAGCGATAGAAGAACTGATGAGAGACACGGGTAGGTAGGAAGCGTGACTTACGCGCAGAATTGAGTAATCTCTCTGGATGTTCATCGAATTTACGGATCAGCGGGAGTGCACCGCGCTGACGGCCGACCTGTATAGTGATGTCCTTCTCATTTCCCATCTGTGGGCCGTCGGTCAGTATTCCAGGTAGTATGCCTACTGTTCAATTTGCCGTGGTCTTCGAGAATACCTCTTCTCTCGGTCATCCAGGTTCCAGTTCTAGCTTTACGTGAGTACGAATCTCCTAATGATACCCACTATCGTCGTCCTTGAAAGTAGCG
>JBBPTU010000958.1:0-15995 GCA_038094295.1 Tylopilus aff. beelii | reverse complement strand
CAGTGCACCAAATACGTGTTTCGAATCAATTCGCACACTCTCATTTCCATCGTGCTTGGCCGCTTGCATGCCTATTCTGATCTCATTTCTGGGGCACACGACTGGACGCCTCGTCACGTCCAAGCACTGCAGCTGACCCCATTTTCATTATACCTCTGTGGGGCCTGATACTTACCTATTGAGCGCTCGGTGCTTCCGAAAGGGATTGCTATCGGTCGTGTATATAATTGGTTTGCGAATACTAGTCACGACGTCTATTCGGCAAGAAGTACCTGCGCGGCGTGAGGTGCTTGAAATTTCGAAAGCCTGATTAGCGACCGAAAGTAGGACTAAATACACCATAGTACATTTTGGCATGACACTAACTTACACCTCCCCAATGCGTTTGATTACCTTTCCCTTTACTATAATCCTTTGGTTTCTTTCCCAAAATTCCCGCAGGTGCTCCGCTAGCTCCACGGGGTCATCCTGCACGCCAGAGTCGGTCAGCGTTGATAGTCGCCATGGCTGGCATAGTGTCCCCCGCGACGATGCTAGTGTACTACACTCACCTCATGTACGAGATGTCCAACGTATGTCCCACTCCTACCAGTCATCACCTTGAGCTGAAACTTGCCTTGCATATGCCCGATTTCGAGTGTCGTGTCGAGGCGTTCGCGGCCAGCCAAGACTAGCAGCCTCCCCGTCCGGGTCGCCAGAAAGAGCGTCGACAGGGACTCGAACCATGCTGCATACGTCATGCGCGTGCGTCAGTCGAGCACGAAACGAAGGGTACAACGTACATAGCCAATATGGGGAAGTCGACTTCAGCGGAGTGCGCCATCGGAAGGCGTAGCTTTTGTTAGCCCGTGTGAGAGGCGCAAGTGCGGATTCCTGTGGGATGAGGATCGACGGAACGGATATTCGCGCCGACGTAGGGTTGTTGATTGCGTGGGTAGCCACGCTGACATGGGATGAGCACTCAACGCAGCAAGAACATGATGAAAACACTCACTGCCACTCGATAGCTTCCTCCTCGCTATGGAAACCCTCTGGGCGGCTATCCAAAAGTGCATGCATATGTGGTAACGCGTCGATCGCTGTACCTGTCATCGGTGTTTGGGAACCGGACAGATGAGCAGCGGGACTATGATTTGCTTACCCTCCACAACATCCAGGACGGCAACACCACAAATCACATATTTAAGTTCCTGAAGTTTTGGACAGGCGCGAACAACAACTGAACCACCCATGCTATGACCCACAAGCTATTGGAACAAAAACATGAACATGTCCGGAGGGATCAAAAACGGGAGGTGAATTACCATGATCACAGGGGCAGTCTCCACGTCCTCGAAAATTGTCTGTATGAGCACGACCAGATCGTCTACTAATACATCCATAGACAGATTCTCATCCGAGTGCCCCTCCACCGCGGCGGTCTTTCCTGCAAGACAAGTAAATTAGAGTTAGACAAACAACGCAACGCAGAATGCTCACCATGCCTTCGTGCATCAAATGCCAAGACTCCCACATCTTTCCCAACGGACTCGTCTAGTTCCTTGGCAAGACATGCAAAGGTCATCGCCGAATACCCAGCCCCGTGATGCATGATCATGACGCCATTTCCGCGCAAAGGAGTGTGATACGCACGAACGACAATTCCTCGCGTCGGGAGTTCGACCTGAATGGCCTGGGTAAAGTATTGCCCGTACGCGTCCGGACGAATCGGTGCATACTCCGGATTGGGGTCTCTGGCTACGCGAGTCGCGGATACGCTTGGCGAAGTTAGAAGTTAGATGACACATCGTGGGATGGTCACGCGCGAGACTTACGAAGGTGGTGGTCCCATTCCTCCCGGAGACGTCAGTGGGCCGAGTGAGTCTGCGATCTCGTCGGCCCCGTCGTAATCCTCATTACCATCGGACGATGGAAGGCTCGGTAATCTGGCTATCCGCGCGCTGATGGCAGAGCGATAAAGTGAAGACATGACTATTCAAGTTACAGGTGTAGCGACACCGAGAGTTGTCGGGTCACATGACGAGTCCTGCCAGTGGTACTTGAGTACTAGTATTTACATTTATTTCGACCCGGAGCTACGATGTTCAACTTGAGGTGATCTGATTCCTCGGAACTTCAACAACTCCGAGCCCGTGACATGACTATAAGATGGATAGTAAGTGACCCACGATCGTCGAAAATTGTTAAACGACCGGCGAGGATGGCTAAAGTTAGACACCTAGTAGTCATGCTGTCGCGGAGGGTGGACGTAAACAAGCGTTTGGTGCTTCCAACGACGCCGCAATGATGCCGCAATGATAGTGTCACCCTCCAAGCTCTGGCCTCCGAGTAAACCCGAAATAGAGGAACAATAGAGCAAGAGGTTCCAGACACTCTGAACCCTTGAACCTCTGCTTCTGTTTTAGTCAGTAAAACATTAGCTCAGAAACTGTCCTTTGACTCAAAAGTACCGGTAATGACACCCATCCAATTTACCAGATTGGTGCACTTATTCAGTGATACGCAAGAAATGCACCCTGCCATTCCATACGTGGACACAGCCCCTCCGAGTCACACTCCATCCTACGTATAAGAGCCGACACCTGCAGTAGAACTGCCTACCAAACAACCCCCCAAACCTTTAGAGGTATGTCGGGAACTCAGATTCACGCAGACTGAACATTTATACCAGAGACACTTTGACTAGATGACTGTTAGCACGAATCCGAGTCAGGCATCACAGCAAGTAGCTGCTCTATCGGAGAAGACGAATCGTGCACTCCTCAAGATCATTCGAGACAATTCCACCTCACAGTACGCGTCCAAGGCGCCCTTGCTGGCAGAATTTCGTGATGCCGTCTCGATGCACAGTGGTACCGAGGCAGACGCTACCCTGCTAGCGGAATTTCGCGCTCATGTGCCGCTCTCGAACTATGACTCGTATAAGCCGTTCATCGACAAGTTCCGCACGCAGCCATGCAGGAAAGAAGACGTAGAGAATATGTTCTTTCCTGGCTTACCTGATTTCTTTGCCGTTTCCAGCGGTACATCTGGAGCAGAGCCAAAGATTCTACCGAAATATAACCTTGACGCTAGGTTAGACGCATCCGCTCCCTCAGTATACGATCCAAATTCCAAGGAAGTTGTCGCCCTGCTGGTGTGCACAGGATATAGGGATATGAAAGTGATCGAACATCCAGCAGGTGAAGCAGCGCAAAGAATCCCGGTCTGCGTCGCAACTGGGGGATATGTGCGCAGGAGTCTTGGATGGTATGTTGATAATGAGAGCCGGTTATCTCTCATGGGTCTGTAGTTTCATTCTATTCGCGACAATACACCCTGATGCCGTGTTCTTCAGTTCCAGGCTCCACTGTACCGTGGGCTGCGACTGTGATCGCACACTTTCCATCCTTCTTGGTCATTCATGGTCTCTTTTTCCTCGCAAACAGAGACATCGCTCGATTCCGTACTACGTTCGCGACGCAGTTCTTTGATCTCATCTCTTATATTGACAAGTATTGGGACGACCTGGTGTCGTGCATCAGAGATGGTACACTTCCTGAGCTAGAAGGCATAGATCACGTCGAAAGGTACTTGAAGGCAAGTCAGGGCCATGAATATGAATAGCGTTGCTGATGCGGTGTCCAGTATAATTTCCACCCAGATCCCAAGCGTGCGGCAGAACTACTTGAAATTGGAGCACCGTTTTCCTCTGAAGGATGGTTTTCCCGCGTTTGGCCGAAGGCGACCGTACTTTGTACGATATGCAGTGGTCCATTTGCTACCGTGCTTCCGAGGGTGCGTGCTCTCATCTTTCCACCGTTGTAAGTAACTGAAAATATCTCGTCTAGGTCAAGTCTATTCTAGGACCAAACGCCAGCATTCGTGCTATTGGATATGCCTCGTCGGAGGTCGTAATCGGACCTCCGTATGACGTAGATAAACTCGATGAATTTGTTCTCCAAACCGATGATTTTATCGAATTCCTGGATGTCTCCTTAGATGCAGTTCATCAAAATCTCCGCCAAGCAGTTAGTATTCACGTCTGACCTCTGGATAATGACTGACCTTCGCGATGATGCAGTGGGAGGTGGAAGCGGGTAAAAACTACGAACCCATCATAACGACTAGAGAGGGTTTGTGGAGATACCGACTAGGTGATGTCCTTCACATCATCGGATTTCATCCCAAGAGCAAATCTCCGCTATTCAAATATGTCAGAAGGATGGCGTAAGTTTTTCACCGCGTGCGTGCAGGAGATACAGTTTCCGACGATCTGTTTCGGGCAGGTCGACTATACGCTTCCCGTTCACGCAGATCACGGATGATCAACTCTTGGCAGCCATGCAGATCTTCAGCTCGGATGATATATTCCAAGTGCAAGAATTTACGACGGTGCTCGACGACCGCACATTACTTCCCACCGTGGGCTTCTTTGTCGAGCTCTCTGGACCTCTTGGTGCGTTAGCAGTCCACAGACGCGAGTAGATTATCTGTGAATCTAATTCACCGAAAGGTTCGAACGCATATTTGGCGCCGCAACGACTATTCGACGCGCTCGCGACTAGTAACAGTGAGCTGCAGCACGCGTTCGAGCTCGGGAAAATGCGCTTGCCGACTATTCAGATCGTCAAGGCTGGCACGTTCGGGGAATATCGTCATTGGAAGGGCAAAAATGCGAATATCGTCTCTGGACAGATCAAAGTACCTCTGGTACTCTTCGGTTCGACTGCGCAGGAATGGATCTCGGAGAGGGTTGTTCGGGAACTTTGAAGGATAGTCGCAGACCAATATATTCTGGACGATACTCCGTATTATCCTGATTTCTGATGGCCAGGTTACGATCTTCTTGTTGTCTAGCGAAATGTCGATCGCACGTAACCAATTGCTATGCCCCAGGCTTGAATTCGACCGCCACATTGCCATTCATCATCCCGGTCGCAATCCACTGCCCATCTCTCGACACTGCAAGGCTCGCGATGCCCCTCGGCATGACGATGGATTTTCCCACCTCCATACCATCTGCCACTCGCCAGCATCGAACCCAGCCTTCATCATCGCCACTTATGACATGCTTCCCGTCAACGAGAAACGCGACTGCATTGAAGTCACGTTGACTCGATTATTACTGATTTCGGTTGTTGTTCGCGAGTGATACTGGACAAGCCAGAGTAAATCTTCGCACTCGACCCTAGGCTTCGTCAGCAACTCGGCGATATCCTTTATTCTGTCGCTCACCGTCACTGTTCCTCGTCGCCTCGCCTGGATGGTCACTATCGAAAGGTCGGTCCTCCCGTTCAGACGACGCTTGTGTTTTCATCGGCACCGTCCAGACCTCACTTGCTGAGGGCTTATAAAACAGCTTTAGCCTCTTGCGTACACTGGAGGTCATTGCGACTGGATATTGGCTCGGTGGATAGACTCGGAGGGCTGTAGCATGCTCAGCAAATTTTAGTGCACCAAATACGTGTTCGGTCATCGAATCAGTTCGCACATTTTGAGTTCCCTCGTGCTTGGGCGCTTGCATGCCTATTCTGGTCCCATTTCTGGGGCACACGACTCGACGCCTCGTCACGTCCAAGCACTGCAGCTGACCCCATTTTCATTATGCCCCTGTGGGGTCTGATACTTGCCTATTGAGCGCTCGGTGCTTCCGAAAGGGATTACTATCGGTCGTGGGATATAATTGGTTTGCGAATACTAGTCGCGACGTCGCGACGTCTATTCGGCAAGGAGTACCATTTCGAAAGCCTGATTAGCGACCGAAAGTAGGACTAAATATACCATAGTACATTTTGGCATGACACTAACTTATGCCCTCCCCAATGCGTTTGATTACCTTTCCCTTTACTATAATCCTTTGGTTTCTCTCCCAAAACTCCCGCAGGTGCTCCGCTAGCTCCACGGGGTCATCCTGCACACCAGAGTCGGTCAGCGTTGATAGTCGCCATGGCTGGCATAGCGTCGCCCGCGACGATGCTAGTGTACCACACTCACCTCATGTACGAGATGTCCAACGTGTGTCCCACTCCTGCCAGTCATCACCTTGAGCTGAAACTTGCCTTGGATATGCCCGATTTCGAGCGTCGTGTCGAGGCGTTCGCGGCCAGCCAAGACCAGCAGCCTCCCCGTCCGGGTCGCCAGGAAGAGCGTCGACAGGGACTCGAACTATGCTGCATACGCCACGTCAGTCGAGCACGAAAAGAAGAGTGCAACGCACAGAGCCAATATGGGGAAGTCGACTTCAGCGGAGTGCGCCATCGGAAGGCATAGCTTTTATTAGCTCATGTGAGAGGTGCAAGTGCGGATTCTTGTGGGATGAGGATCGACGGAACGGATATTCGCGCCGACGTAGGGTTGTTGATTGCGTGGGTAGCCACGATGACATGGGATGAGCGCTCAACGCAGCAAGAACATGATGAAAACACTCACTGCCACTCGATAGCTTCCTCCTCACTATGGAAACCCTCTGGGCGGCTATCCAAAAGTGCATGCATATGTGGTAACGCGTCGATTGCCGTGCCTGTCATCGGTGTTTGGGAACGGGCCAGATGAGCAGCGGGGGTATGATTTGCTTACCCTCCACAACATCCAGGACGGCAACACCACAAACCACATATTTAAGTTCCTGAAGTTTTGGACAGGCGCGAACGACAACTGAACCACCCATGCTATGTCCCACAAGCTGTTGGAACAAAAACGGGAGGTGAATTACCATAATCACGGGGGCAGTCTCCACGTCCTTGAAGATTGTCTGTACGAGCGCGACCAGATCGTCTACCAATACATCCATAGACAGGTTCTCATCCGACTGCCCTCCCACCGTGGCGGTCTTTCCTGCAAGACAGGAAAATGATAGTTAGACAAACAACGCAACGCAGAATGCTCACCATGCCTTCGTGCATCAAATGCCAAGACTCCCACATCTTTCCCAATGGACTCGACCAGTTCCTTGGCAAGACACGCAAAGGTCATCGCCGAATACCCAGCCCCGTGATGCATGATCATGACGCCATTTCCGCGCAAAGGAGTGTGATATGCACGAACGACAATTCCTCGCATCGGGAGTTTGACCTGAATGGCCTGGGGTACTGCCCGTATGCATCCGGACGAATCGGTGCATACTCCGGATTGGGGTCACTGGCTACGCGAATCGCGGATACGCTTGGCGAAGGGAGAAATTAGTTGGGTGGTCACGCGCGGGACTTACGGAGGTGGTGGTCCAATTCCTCCTGGAGACGTCAGTGGGCCGAGTGAGTCTGCGATCTCGTCGGCCCCGTCGTAATCCTCATTACCATCGGACGGTGGAAGGCTCGGTAATCTGGCTATCCGCGCGCTGATGGCAGAGCGATATTGAAGTGAAGACATGACTATGCAGATGCTACTAGTAGCGCCGAGAATTGTCGGGTCACATGACGAGTCCTGGTACTTGAAGCTTGAGTGTTTACATTTATTTCGACCCATGTTCAACTTGAGAGCTGTTCTGATTCTTCGGGACTTCAACAACTCTGAGCCCGTGACACGACTATGAGATGCATAGTAAGTGATCCGCGATCGACGAACATTGTTAAACGACCAGCGAAGATGGCTAAAATTAGGCTCCTAGTAGTCATACTGTCGCGAAGGGCGGACGTAAACGAGCGTTTGGTGCTTCTGGCAACGACGCCGCAATGACTCCGCAATAATAGTATCATCCTCTGGGCTCTGGCCTCCCGGGGAGTAAATCCAAAATAGAGTAAGAGGTTCCAGACATTTTGAACCCTTGATTCACCTCTTCTGTTTTAGCTAGTAAATCACTAACTCATTGGAAACTGTCACCTGAAAACACCGGTAATGACGCCCATTACATAAATTTACTGGGCCAGTGCACTTTCAGTGATCCGCAGGAAATATACCTGCCATTACCTACGCGGACACAGCCCCTCCGAGTCACACCCATTCATCCTACATATAAGAGCCGACACTCGCGGTAGAACTACCTACCAAATAGCCCCTTCAACCCCCGAAAGTGTGCTCGTCGGTCGGAAACTCAAATTCACGCAGATTAAATATTTATCAAGATCAGAGACACCTTGACCAGATGTCAGCCAACACGAATCTGAGTCAGGCGTCACAGCAAGTAGCTACTCTATCAGAGAGGACGAATCGTACACTCCTCAAGATCATTCGGGACAATTCCACTTCACAGTACGCGTCTCAGACGCCTTTGCTCGCCGAATTTCGTGATGCCGTCTCGAAGCACAACGGTACTGAGGTGGATGCTACCCTGCTAGCTGAATTTTGCGCCCATGTGCCACTCTCTAACTATGACTCGTACAAGCCGTTTATCGACAAGTTCCGCGCACAGCCATGCAAGGAAGAAGACGTAGAAAATATGTTCTCTCCTGGCTTACCTGACTTCTTTGCCGTTTCTAGCGGTACATCTGGAGCAGAGCCAAAGGTTCTACCGAAATATAACCTTAACGCGAGGTTCAATGTACCGCCCCCTTCAGTATACGATCCAAATTCCAAGGAAGTTGTCGCCCTGCTGGTGTGCACAGGATATAGGGATATAAAAGTGATCGAACGTCCAACAGGTGAAGTAGCACAAAGAATCCCGGTCTGCATTGCCACTGGGGGATACGTCCGCAGGAGTCTTGGATGGTATATTGATAATGAGAGCCGGTTATCCCTCAGGGGTCTGTAGTTTCGTTCTATTCGCGATAATACACTCTAATGTTATGTTCTTCAGTTCCAGGCTCTACTGTGCCGTGGGCTGCGACTGTGATCGCACACTTTCCATCCTTCTTGGTCATCCATGGTCTCTTTTTCCTCGCAAACAGAGACATCACTCGATTCCACATTCCGTTCGCGACGCAGTTCTTTGATCTCATCTCTTACATTGACAAGTATTGGGACCACCTGGTGTCGTGCATTAGGGACGGTACACTTCCTGAGCTAGAAGACATAGATCACGTCGGAAGGTACTTGCAGGCAAGTCAGAGGCCATGAATAAGAATAACGTTACTGATGCGGTATGCAGGATAATTTCCATCCAGATCCTAAGCGTGCAGCAGAACTACTTGAGATTGGAGCACCGTTTTCCTCTGAAGGATGGTTTTCCCGCGTTTGGCCGAAGGCGACCGTACTTTATGCGATATGCAGTGGTCCATTTGCTACCGTGCTTCCAAGGGTATATGCTCGCATCTTCCCGCAGTTGTGAGGAACTGAAAATGTCTCGTCTAGGTCAGGTCCATTCTAGGACCAGACGTCAGCATTCGTGCTATTGGATATGCCTCGTCTGAGGTCGCAATTGGGCGTCCGTATGACGTAGATATACTTGACGAATTTGTTCTCCACACCGACGACTTTATCGAATTCCTAGATGTCTCCTCAGATGCAGTTCATCAAAATCTCCGCCAAGCAGTTAGTATTCATGTCTGACCTCTGAATACTGACTAACCGTCGCGATGATATAGTGGGAGGTAGAAGTGGGCAAAAATTACGAACCCATCATAACGACCAGAGAGGGTTTGTGGAGGTATCAACTAGGTGATGTCATTCACATAACCGGATTTCACCCCAAGAGCGAATCTCCGCTATTCAAATATGTCGGAAGGCGGGCGTAAGTTTTTCACCATGTGCGCACAGGAGATAGAGTTTCTGACGATCTGTTTCGGCAGGTTAACTTTACGCTTCCCGTTCACGCAGATCACGGATGATCAACTCTTGGCAGCCATGCAGATCTTCAGCTCGGACGATACATTCCAAGTGCAAGAATTTACGACGGTACTCGATGACCGCACATTACTTCCCACCGTGGGCTTCTTTGTCGAGCTCGCTGGACCTCTTGGTGCGTTGGCTGTCCACGGACGCAAGTCGATTATATACGAATCTAATTTACCAAAAGGTTCGAACGCGCATTTGGCGCCGCAACGACTATTCGACGCGCTCGCGGTTTGTAACAGTGAACTGCAGCGCGCGCTCGAGCTCAGGAAAATGCGCTTGCCGACTATTCAGATTGTCGAGGCTGGCACGTTCGGGGAATATCGTCGGTGGAAGGGCGAGAATGCGAATGTCGTCTCTGGACAGATCAAAGTACCTCTGGTACTCTTCGGTTCAACTGCGCCGCAATGGGTCTCTAAGAGGGTCGTCCGGGAACTTTGAGAGATAGTCGCAGACCAATCCGGACGATACTTTGTACTATCCTGATCTCTGGTAGCCATGTAATAATCAATGTTGTATAGATGCACCTTCTCGGCGTCTCAGCAATCACCACTAGTGCCACCGAGGTACGATAACGTTCAGAAGCCTTTCATCTACTACTGTATGTCGACCGTCCGAACGCCATCCATCAGTTCCGCCAACGACACCCCCTCGCGCACCTGAACCATGATCAAACTATCCGTTGCAACTCGTCTGTACTGCGAACGCGCAGAGGGCACGAGCAACAGCGCACCAAACGACTACCTCAGCCGGACGACGAGCCGCAGCGCGGGCGTAGCGAGATTGCACCGAGGAATTCCGCGCGAAAAGTTTTGATCGAGAAGAGAACTGATCCACGGATGGACGAGCACGGGTCCTTTGGTTCCAGATAGGTCGTCCTGTGTCTTGATCTCTACCTCACCGAGTATCGGCGTCATCGCACGATAAACTGGGGAGCTGGAGCCGGGATCAGGTTCCGAGTGAAGACCAAGATTATGAAGGGGGAAAACAATTCCAGGAAGCCTCAATCGGCCGGCAACGAGTGATAATGATGGAAGGTCGTGGAGTCGATTGTACAGTGATGTGATCGGCGAAAGGTCAAGGGAGGATGAAGGCAGTGCCGCAGTCATGCGATCCATCTCATCCGACTCGAGGAGTGGTGGTATGTGTGGTGGTATGATCTTGTTATAGACAATAAGGTCAGCTGGGAGGTAGCTGTGCTGACTACCCGAAGTGCCCGTCCAGGCGAGAATTGTTGCGTCACCGGAACGCGTCAGGATATGTTCCAGGAGCTGACCGATAGCTTAGGCCCCTTCACCGTATATAACCGGGAGCGGGGTGGGTCCGTGAATGTGGCTCTAAGGGCTAATGGCACCTTGGATGACAGGCCAGGGGAGGTCGCGAGACCGGTCTTATGCACCGAGTGGCCGACGATATCTGGTTCATGATACTGCTCGGGCGTGTAAGTGAATGCGACATAATAATCGCCGTGTCCCCTTGGTCATGATGGACGGCTTTGAGGTCTGTTAGACGACAGGCCGCACGTTCATGCTCGGATTGTGGTTATCTTTCTTGTGCATCGGACTGACCGGTGTGCACACGCTACGCGGCGTCGACTCAGGCCTCCCATAGTTTTGCGAGGGTGCGGAATGCTCCAGAACAGACTTGGCATACTCAGGTTCTGGTAGCGGGGTGAGAGGCTTACGATTGAATAGGAGCGGTGAATGCGTAGAATTCTCTGAAAGTATCGGGTTTGGGCTGAGTGAGACTGGGTGAGGGTTGCCGTCGGTCGAGTCCGGTCGACGTGCTAATCCCGTGCGTCGTCTCCGCACGAGAACGGATCACAGTCGCAAGAAAATGACATAGACGGCCACGGGCATTCGTAGAGGCGAACCGCAGGTTACCGGTTACCGGTTACCTGCGGTCCAGGAACGCCTGACTCAACCTGAGTTCCCACGGCTGGGCTGAGCTGCTTCAACATGACGATTTAGTAGGTCACAAGTCTTTCACACTCAAATTCATGGCGCCTCCAAGAGGACGAGTCGAGATTAAGAGTCTGGTAATACTGGTATGTGCGATACATCATGAATTAGGTGAATTGTTATTATTCAACCGCATGTACAGGTAATTACATAACCCCAATAGGCTAAAGCCTGCTCTGCGACTCGGAGTGCTGTGCGTGGAGTTATTTCCGCAGCGCCTTTACCGTAAAATGAATCATCATCCGGAACTTCGTACTCACTCCTCGAGATGGCGACTAGTGACGTTGTGCTCCCTCCAATGGCCAAAATATCCATGATCGGGATATGGATTGAGACCGTACTGTACGGTATGTCTCCCTTTATCTTCATTACCTATCTCCCGTGGTAACTGGCACGTGCGCAGGCATCAAGTGAGTCAGATTGACTGGCTCTAGACCTGCAGAACCAATTGATGACCCAACTGTAGCTGTGTCATGTTTGGGTTATGCATGTTCGTTCTCTTCCGCAGAGGGAAGACGCAGCCCATTCGTTGGTGTGTAAACATGTCCTCGGAGAAATTGTATCATTAACCACGCAAGACTGGCAGGGTACTCGTTGGAATGACATCGGTTCTCTTCCTTCTCTGCACCGCTCATGTAGGAGTGTCGCTACGACAACTGCTCGAGGCGTTCATAGATGGACCAGCCGACGTGAATGATTACTCCACCAGATATTGGATTAATTTTACCGCCACTCCGCTCGTGCTCAAGGTCAATCTATACGGTACTTTGGTGTGTGATTTCTTCAACGATAGTATAACAGGATTTGGCTTAACGGAAAAATAAAGTTATTGACTCAAGATATCATTCTAGTATGTCCTAAGTGGATGTAATGGGCCGACGTACTGAATGTGCATCTGTTCAACAAGATTTGGAGACTTTATGTAGTTTTCATGCATGATTGGAGGGTCATCATGTTCCCCGTAAGTTTAATTTTCTGTCACTGCGTGCTTCACTGAGATTTTATCATAGATCATATTAGCAGTCGGTTGTATCGGTGTGTGGATGCCTTTTTCTTTTTACGTTCGCCGACAATCTCCTCAGGTTCCATTTATGCCGCCTCGGATACGCCTCTTCATATGTACGGTGTGTTGCCTGAGTCGGTAACATTATCTCTTATTATATCCTCGTGGACGTTGGGATTCATTCTCAACTTATCCGTCACGGTGGCGATTGCTGGACGTCTCTGGTGGATGAGTCGGAAAATGGCTTCTCTGACGAATACATCGGCCAATCTCTATGCGTCCTCTATATATGTCATGATCGAGTCAGGTGCTATCTCAGCAGTATGCGCGTCCGTTATACTCGCGCTTTTCGCTTCACATAGTCCTGCATCGCTGTCCTCGCTCGACATCACTTCTCAGTTGGCTGTATGTCTCTGTCATGCATTACTTCTCTTACTGAGTTACTTCCTTTCGACAGGGACTGATGCCACTTTTGATCATCGTGCAGGTTGAGCTAGTTGGCCAAAAACGCACGATGGCTTATTCCTTACAAACAGAGCTTACAACCCGGGATAGGATTACATTTCGAGAAGGCATTCCTCGAGAAGAGGACTCTCTGTACAATCTATTACCCCGTACCGCAAACCCTCGCTTGCCGGGCCTTGTGCGTGGTGCGGACACGCATATTTGATGATATATTGCTTGTGGCAGGATTTCTAGGTAGAGTGTACCTACATCAATAACTACTATATTTATACCTTGTGGCTTTACAAGGGATCGTCATTGGCACTACTCATAGCATGTGGAAGATGGTAGCCATTGGATGTTAGTGGTTCTTTGAACGCAGGTGCATTTTCGACAACTTTTCCAGACCTCCCTGTTGGAATCCTTGACTTTGCAGCATCGTCACCACTGACTCACCAGAACGCTACACGTGACAAATTGATGGCGACGAATGATTGGCGTTTCTTTGGAAGCGATTTGTAATCCCTGACTCCTTTGGAGGAGGGTTCTTGCCAGCCAGGAACGGCCAAGCTCCCTGCAAACGGGACTGCAGGAACTTTTTTACTTAATCACCTTGCTTGACAAGGTTTCTCTCGAACCCATAATTGTGGGAAAGCGACTGACGGAATTTCCTTCCTTCTATGGTAGTCCAGTCAGGTCTTCAATAAGTTTTGCAACTATTTATCAAAGTGTACTCGAACCAGGTTGCCTGCAATCACCGTCTGCCTTGTTCTACTTTTTGTCATGATTCCTTCATCCTTCTATCTAGTTCGCACAACCTTTCATCCTCCACCAGTAACCCTGGCGGGTGAGAGCCCTGAAACAACCTGTCAAAAACGGTAGGTGTTCCTCGTCGTCGTCGACGACACAGCGGCAGCAGCCTCGCCACCGGCACCGCATCGCCAAAGATGACGGCGACAGCGACGACGACGCAGCACCAGCGGCGACCTCGCCGCCACAACCACCACGTTGTCAACCACAACGACGCGTCCACGCCGATCCCACTGCGTCGTCGACAATGACGCAAACAGCAGCAGCGACCTCGCTGCCACCACCACCGCGTCGTCAATCCTGACGACGCGTTCAGGCCGACCTCGCCACTACACCGACACAGTAGCAGCAGCGACGCGGTTGCTGCCACCATCGCGTCACCAATCCCAACGACGCGTCCACAACGACCCACTGCGCTGATGCCGACACCGTAGCGACTCCACTACCACTACCGCACCGCCAATCGTAACGACGTGTCTACGCTAACGACAATGCGGCAGCGACCACACCGACTCCACTACCATGTTGTCGATGACGACGTGGCAGCAACAGCGACAAGGTTGCCACGACCATGCCAACGACGCACACCACGAGGCAATGCTCACGATAGCGCGACCGCCACAATGTCGCTGTGCCACCTCACCCTCAGCCATGGGTCAACCCGTGATGGGTACATAGCTACGTACCCACAACGACGACCACGCGATGAGCTTGACTGCTCGCCCGCTGCAACCACCATACCCCCGCGTCCATCGTGATATTCGACGGAACAACAAACTACTAGTAGAAGGTAATGTCGCAACTCCGAGTCCTCCTCTTTGTGGAAAACGAAAGGCAAAGGAGCCCGTAAAAGGCGAGGGTAAACGAAGGGGGGGGCTCTGATAGTGACGAGAATGAGGAGTTAGAAGGACAGTCATCAAGAAAAATCCGGAGCACGACAGTGACGACTGGGATGTCATGGACATGGATTGATCGTAATATCTTCTCTTCCTGTTCTGTCCTGGATCTCTTAGTATTGGTTCTTGTCCATTTTTCCAGCCCCTAAAAGGTTGAATCTTTCTTGTTGCGCTTCGTAAGAGACAAATTTCCGCTTGCCTTGGTCATGTCGTGGTGCCATTATTACCTAGTGCTGTTATCTTTGTTGTTGCAAGCAATATACCCGTCGTTGGCTCATGTCCATTTCTGGGAGTTGGGGACTGGCGCTTGGGTGCTGCTACTACGATAATCCTTTGTTGAACAGATTGGACACACGTTTTTTTCTCTTTCCTCAGTCCGTTGCATTGAACAGCGACTGAGACGCCTATGTTAGGTTGTCGTCATTCCCGAGCCGTGGTTCGGAGGACAAGGCATCGATTGCAAGCACTCTCAATCCGTGTGCTTTGAATTCGATTACCTTTTCGTGAGTCTCCACATTCCACACCGTCACCAAGCCTCTGCCCGTCCCGCCCGCGATCCGCCATTGATCCGCCGAAACCGCAACGCTCCAGACAGGACCTCCCGCGATGATTGGTGTCCCCACTTCCACCCCATCTTCTACCTTCCAACATTGGACCTTGCCTTCGCCTCCTCCACTCAGGACGTGCCTCCCATCAACAGGGCTAAGGAACGTGACGGAATATATCTTTGCACGACCATCGATCACAATCGGTCTCACTGCTTGTGCATGGGCGATACTGCAAGAGTGACTCTTTTCGCTTGACCATAGGTCCAGGCCTTCATCAGTAACTCAATACCGCTGGTCCTGCCTCTCACCATTCCCACTCGTTGTCACTTCTCTTTGACGGCTACTATAACTGGAGGAAGGTCGGCCCTCCGAGTCACCACAACTTGATCCTTGTATTCCGCATCAACCATCGCTGTGTTCTATTCCTGCGCGAGCCCATAGAGTAGATTTGTTGCAGTATGTCCCTATAGTTACTGTACTACCATCTTGCAGGAAATACAGTAGTCAGTATAGGGCGCATTATTTAGCTTATGTAATCAGCCTGAAAGCGCACACCTTGCAATACATCTCCCCCTGTTTAACCTATACCCATACCTAGCAACCCCCATATGTCATTCCTGTGCCTGGTGCGATGTTTTTAGCATTACAT
>JBBPTU010000957.1:0-16014 GCA_038094295.1 Tylopilus aff. beelii | reverse complement strand
GTTTTGATCTTTGTGGCACGTTCGGCATATAGAAGGGTGTTATGGGTATCGTCGAAATGCTGCGAGGTTGGTGCTACACAAACGACCATGACAGTCTTGCAGTTTCCTCCCAAGGAGAATTTCAGTAAACGAGTGAGCTTGCTATTGCGGTAAGGGACATGTCGGATGGCGCCGCCACTCTCGCAGAGAGCGTTAATACAGTTGCCCAATGCAAGTAGAGACTTGTTAATGTTGGCACCCTCAACCATGCGCTGGCCCATGTTGGACGTCGCGGCAGCCCTTTCACTTCCAGCCAAGTCGATGATAGAAAGTGTGGCTACTGTGCGCTGCTCGGTTAATGAGGCGGTCCGTGGAGATTGTGTAACGTGTACTTGGAGAACGGCGTGCGATCGAGACGATGTCTCGTTAGCATGAGTGGGTGATTGGGTTCGGCGAGAGTTGCCTTGGAGGACTATCTGTTTGACCTCTTCTGCGCTGGTAGGGTGTGACTCGACAAGGCCAATGACCTTGACCGATTTATCTTCGCGGATCTGGAGGCCGCCTCGTGGAGTCGGAGTACCAGGTTCAGCAAGAAGATCACGAATTTCCTCGTTATAAATCTCGAGGAAGGTAACGACCACTTCGGTGTTCCACTCATCCCTGCGGTCGTCTATGCGTTGAAAGAGATCGGCCATAGTGAGGTAGATTACACCTGGATCAGCCCCTGTGCCACTGATGGTGTGGGTCTTTCCACAACCTGTTGCCTGTGGTACGATCAGTGACGAAAGATGTTGTAACATGGTGAATAGCATACGCCGTACGCAAATACGGTAGCGTTGTAGCCGTCTAGCAACCCATTAAGCAGCGGTTTTGCGGTAGCCGCATACACCTCTTCCTGTAGCGCCACCCCATCGAAAACCCTATCAAACATGAACCTCTTGTCCTTATATCGCTTCGTTCCCGGAGGCACGAAGCCACGTTCAACGAATGCACGTGCCCTGTCCTTCTCGTCGGGATCAAAAGTGAGGATACGATCGTCCACTATCTGGACGATGTCACGGAGGGGAGATGAAGCCGTCACTGGTCTGCCGGGTGTAGCAAGAGTTCCTTCCCCCCGGATCGTCGTGTCATAGCATGGTTCTGGTAGGCGTGCCGCCTCCCATGAGGTTGGAGGTCTTACGCGGACTGATTGGTGTCAGAAGACAGGGCGGAGCGAGATTGAAAGAACCAGGCTTGCCTACGACGGTGATAGAGCCAGCTGCAACCATGAGCGGGAGTGAGTCGCAGATGGACAAGTTGAAAACCGAACGCGTCTACATCACGTGATCGTGCTTTACATTGATCTGCCATGTCCACTGATAGATTGATCATAGAGTCCCCCGCCGATTTTCATGTTCACCTGAGACAGGGGGAACTCTCGAAGCTAGTCGCAACCCATGTTCGGAAAGGCGGCTTTGATCTCGCTTATGTGATGGTGAGCGGAGTCGCAGTCACTGCAATCGTCCCTCAGTCGAGATACAGCCCAATCTTAGGCCTCCGATCACAAGAACGGAGCAGGCAATCGAGTACAAGAAGCAGTTACAGGCGATCGACAACAACATTGACTATCTTATGACACTCTATCTCTCGCCAGACCTGACCCCAGAAGAGGTCCGAAAAGCGAAAGAAGCGGGCATAGTTGGTGTCAAATCATATCCTCGGGGCGTCACCACCAACTCGGACGGTGGGATTGAATCGTACGAAGTCTACTACCCAGTCTTTCGGGAGATGGAAAAGTGTGATCTTGTCCTAAATCTGCATGGCGAAATTCCATCGGATGCCGGCTCAGTAAGCAGGTGCTGTTTTAACCCGCCCGCAGGATTGAATGGATCATAGAATACGTGCGTATTGAATGCAGAGGAAAAGTTCCTTCCTCACTTGAAGAAGCTGCATGAAGCCTTTCCCAAGTTACGTATCGTGCTCGAACATGCAACAACTCGGGCAGCAGTTGAAGCTGTCAAGTCACTTGGTAACACGGTAGCATGCACGATTACAGCACACCACCTTGCCATGACGGTCGATGACTGGGCGGGCCAGTCTTGGCATTACTGTAAACCTGTTGCCAAGTATCCGAGCGACCGAGAAGCCCTGCGCCAAATCATACTCGAGGGTGGGTGACGTAACTACGCCCAGGTTCTTGGTGTGAATTCGTGCTTGAATTTCAGGGCATCCCAGATTTTTCTTGGGATCGGATTCGGCACCACACCCTGCACGATCCAAGTCTGTGGCATTGCCGGACCAACCCTGCGCTGCAGGGGTGTACACCTCGCCGATCCTATTGCCCTTGGTCGCGCACATACTAGAATCGTTCGGTGCACTGGACAGGCTCCAGGATTTCGTGAGTGGTTTTGGACGAGAATTTTATCGACGCAAGGCTGGCGCCGGCGCCCGAAGAATCGTGCTAGAAAGAGTAACGCAATCTCAAGTAGAAGACACCTGGACGTTCGGTAGCGAAACTATTCGGCCATTCTGGGCGGGGAAAGAGCTCGGTTGGCAGATCGATGATGTCAGTCCATACATGGACCTTGCAGCGAGCTCCGTTGGGCAGTGAGGCCTTGAGGACTCGGAGGAAGCATGGTTTGGGCGGGAAGGCGGTACCGAGGCGGTGCAGCAGGCTGTGATTGACGCCGTGTGTTAGCTGAATGAGATAATTTGACGAGAATTAAACATGGAACGCATCCTCGACGGGCGGTGTCCGGGTTTGCAGTGACATGCCTGCTCGTCCCGCTGCGTAGACCCCTCCGTACGATGCAGAGACCGACCGCGAGCCTGGGTGGGTGTCGCACGCCATGTCAGACAACCCGACTGACCCTCCCGAGACAGTCCTACAAGACACCGATGCCATCTTGTCCTACTACCAGTCTGCCGGCGCTGCCCGCGAGTCGCAGGACTCGCTGACGTCGCCCTCCGAGTCCAGCAATGCCACGCGCACCACAGGCTCGTCCCAACCACGCGCGACATCGCCCCCCACGACCGGTGCGCTTCGCCGAACCAGCACCCCTTCGCAGGGAGGCACTGACAGAAGGCGTCTCGCTATCGTGGAGATGGACGCGGAGAACGGCACTCGTCCTAGGATTCGGCGCTCCGATTCCGGTGGCGGTCCACCGAGTAGTCCGCGCGCCCACCTCGAGGCCAGCTTCAGCGGTTTGGCATTGGTTGCACCGCCAGACGCGTCTCCTCAGAGCTATTCGGCTTTGACACCACCCAGAACACCTTCCATCGCCTACCACGCACGATCATCCTCGGATGCGCTTGCTGCCTTCCCCAAGGTCAGCACTGGTCACATACCCCGCAAGTCTTCCCGTGAGGTCGCCATCGTCGGTACAACCAGCTTTCCCCGCTCTGCAGCGCTTCCACAGCAACATCCGAATATCCCTGCCTCTGACTCACTCAGGCCACCCTTGTTTCAAATACCGCAGTCAAGATCACCCTCTCCCGGTGTTTCCGACTTATCGGACTCGGGCTGTTCAACCAGCCGCGGACGTCAGAGAAAAGATGCCCTTGCTCCTGGCGTCAGCCCCGTCCAAGAAGTCAAGCAATTCTCCACTCCTGTACGAACACCAAACATAGGCGAGTCAAAGCGTATAAGTGATCGCGTCGCTGGTCCCGTCGTCATCAGCCTCTTTCCCCATTCTCCCTCACCTAGTCCAGTATTGTCAAGCCCACGCTCTAGTACGCAAGACCTCATGTCTCCCAGAACAAATACTTCCAGTCCTCTGACTCCATCTACTGCGTTGACGTCACCTGCCACGACACCCTCCCCATACTTGTACTACCAGCCTGGTCTGCATGCTACTGCAGGACCCCTCCCACCTCCACCCCAATCTGTCTTTAACATTGACCCTAAGACACCCCCGCCACCACGACCTCCCAGGCACTCGCCTATTCGAAGGAAAGATGACCTAGAAGCCATGAAACAGGCCCTACAGCTACCGCCACATGTCGATGCTGTTCTCAGAGCTAAATCTTCGTCATCAACCGACAAAGAGCTTGTGTCCACAGCTTCGCAGAAGGTAACTGCAACGTCCCTTCCCTTGGCCGCCTCTTCCAAAGATAGTCCTCGGAGGTACGTGGTTTCACTTTGTTGTTGAGCCTTACTTGAAGATGGGGCCAGCTCGCATGAAAGCTTGAATGTCGATACCAAGCCTCATCACGTTCGTGAGGGGGCATTTCCCCCGTCAAGATTATGCACGTTAGATTCAGAGGCGTCATTACCTCACCTTGATTCCATGGATGATCTTGTAGCTTCCATAGGTCTCGCGATCGACGACATGGGGATCATGAGCTCCAGTGATGTACCGCCACCAAGCGTCGTTGAACCCCCGCGCGGACATGAGGGTTGGGAAGGTAGAAAAGGTCTAGAAATCCGTCGAACTGAAAACCTCAAGTTCAGCCCTAGTTGTAATGTCAGCCCGGAACGGCACCATGTCAACTTGCCCCCGCTCTCACCTCGTTCTGATGAAAGTGGGTGGGTAGATCCAGATAGAACGATTACCCGCCTAGAAGAGACAGTACCGCCCGTTCCAGCGAAGAACGACCTTCCTCAATTGGACACGAAGTCGTTGAAAAATGCGCTCAACATCAAGCGTTTCTCGTCCCTACCACGGACGCCCTCCTTGATTTCACTAAATCGCCAATCTATCCGAAGCAAGCGGTCGTCTGGGACACCCTCACCTTCGGTTGCTCACTCGGTGTCACAACCAAGACCACCAGTGCGGAAGTTGAAGTCAACACATCCGCCCGCAATGTTTTTTGCGGACGTGACTGTGAGACGGACCGCCTTGGAGCGATCTATAGGCTATGCTTACAAAATCAACGAATTGTACAACTGTGACTGTGGCTTGAACGACTGGATTGTCGAGACAAGGTACAAGGGTAGGTTATATCTTCTCCCTTATTACATCTGTCTGACATCATTCATTTCATAGCTCTCCATCCGCATTCGTCGACGAAACGCTTCAATGTGAACCCCTCGAGAGGGCCCCGCGCCCCATCTACTTCTTCTCCTTCGATTGCACCACGTCATATATCTCAATCATCTACTGATTCTGGCGTCACATTCCCAATAAGGGCTGACGCCTACTCTGCGACCGATCTTGCCCCGCGCATTGCCGGGGACGCTAGTCCGCCGAATGCACCGCCCCCTCTTCCTTATCCTGCTTTGGCCGCAACTCCTCGCAATGGTCCCTCTCGGGCATCTACAATGATTGCGTCGTCATCAACCTCATCCAGTCGTTCGGCTGTTTCCCCTTCAGTTACAAAGTCTCCTGGTGCATTCTTTGCATCCCTTGGACGAAAGGCTAGCATCAAAAAGGAGAAGCCGCTGACTCCTCCGTCTCCTGGAAAGATGCTCTCCAGGAGCCCTCCAAGGAACACGAACGAGCAATCTAGTCCACGCCCAGTAAATCTACCCCTCATCCCACCATCAGTCCCGGGTGGTCCTCGCGCACCTCCCAATCGCATGCAAAGGTCACAGACTATCATTATAGCTTCCCAGAATTCTGTGAGCGAGGAGAGTCCTCAACGTTCCAGCTCGGTAACACGCAGACCCTCCCTTTTTGGCGGTCGTCAAAGCGGGAGTGTACAACAACATGACACTTCCATCTCTGGAGCAGAGTTCAACCGTCAAGTCGATAAGCTCGCGGCTCTTCTACCAAAGGCTGACAGAAATGTGCTTGCTACATACCTACGCCGCGCCGGCCAGGATATGCTGGCCATTGGACAATACCTCGAGGACGAGAAAAATGGTATTCTTCGATATGAATGATATTGCAATAATAGTATCTCTCTCCTTTCTTACTGCTGTCTCTAACTACTCATCGACACTGATATTCGTACTATCTCACTTATTAAATGTGGATTTCCGACAAAGTTTTACATACTGATACATGTATTTCTGTCTTCGGGTTGGTATAATGGTCTAAACTATGCATATACGGTCAAGCTTTGGCGCGTGGGATGATTCGTAGTTTTGCAAAACGTTTATCTTGCAGGTCTGAATCCCTTTTTCGCTGGCAGATTAAATGCTGCAAAATCAAGGAATTAAAAACATGACATGTGAATTATCTTTTACGAACGCCGTTGTTGCATCGAATGGGACCTTGCTGAACCCGTCCCCCAGCCCGAACCGGGTTGTACTCCAGAGTGCAGCCCTTTGATGTTTCTCGGAAGAAGTAAATGTTCTACTTCATGGGCGCTGTCCGATCTGTCAGAGATAGAGTTGACCACGAAGGAGCGATCGCCTGCATTCAAGGGGTGGCGATGTGTGGAAGTAGCTCGAGTGGGTGCACTAGAGTGTGACATTAATCCGGTACGCCCTTGCTGCATCCCGACGTTCACTTTCGCAACACGGTTCACGAGAGGTGTTCGCTGTATCTGGAGCATCGTTAGACAGAACGCTGGGGCCAACTTGGATTTACCCCGATAGCCTCCATACCACCAACTACAACCCCTACGTCGACCTCCCCTACCGCTGGTCTCGTCTGGTTATCGAGAGAACGATGAGATTGTCCAAGTTCGTGGATGGGAGGTTGAATTACGTAGGGAGCCTCAGGGCCGAGAAGAGCCTTTCTCTTGACTCTGTCGAGTTGAGCCTAGATTGGTTTTATCAAGTTGAAGTTGACCAAAGGTAGTGGATACTTTAAGCTTCTGATACTCCTTCTCTCGTTCTCTTGAGGTATCCTGTAGCTCGTGAACCTTCCGGCGCTCTAGCTCAAGGTCCCTTTCCAGCTCTGTTTATCAAACAAAAATAGGAATGGAACCAGGATCGTCACAAGCTTTACCTGCAACTTTACTTCCAAGAAGGTTGATTTCTCCATTGGCTTCAATCATAAATGGCAGTCGTAATGCGCTCCAAAGGTGGAGAGATGACACATACCTTCTCTGACTACGTTTTCTAGTTGCTTCTGCAACTGAGCATTCTTATCGTTGAGGTTGCGCGTGACAGCATGCTGGAAGGAGCTGTGCGACAACACAATGATGAGCACATTGTGAACGGTAAACGTGACGTACTTTTCTTGATGTATTTGATACTGCCAAAACGACAGCGCGCTTCCAGACTGTGAACTTTAGGAAGTAGAAGATCAGGGTAACACAAACCGACTGCAGATCTCCGTGATGATAGAAGGACTCAATCCAGAGAGAACCGACTTTCAGAGAGGTTGAAAACGTATGCTGGCACGCCGGAAAGTGTCCACGCACCGTTTTATAATCGTTCGTTGGATGCAAACAACAGACCTTCCTTCTCGTCAATGATGATTACAACGGATAGATTCTGCTCGTTACCACCACGTCATCTCTGTTGGAGGGAGTGTTACTTCGATGACGCCATTCGTGAGATGGAACACGGCGACTCACGGCTCGGTAAGCGATGTCTCGCAAGCTATGTACGTTAGAGGATCAGCGAACCCTATCCAGAATAGAACACTACCTGGACAGAGACGAGACACGTTAAACAATTCGTTGGCGCATTCGACTAGTATCAGGCAGTAGATATAATGTCGAGATCATCAGGACCGTGTCGATCAACGTACGACAGAATATATGCGAGCCTATCCTCGTTCTGATGCTTTATTCTAGCTTTTGGTTAGAGCTCTCAGTGACTTACAGGTCGTCTGTGTGATTGATAGAAGTTGTCCAAGTCAACGAATGGCAAGGGCACGGTTATCCTTACGCACCACAACTGCCTTGTCAACTAAAGGTTTCCTACAGCTGAGTCGGTTACACTTTAATTCGGAATCCATTGCGCGGCACGATGATTCTGGCGAATGGGTTATGTTGGTTGAGAGTCGCACTGGAACCAATGATTTAAGAGAGTTACCGAGAATAGAAGGAGCTCTCCGAAGTGGCTCAATAATACGAAACACAGAGAGTACATAGTACGAAAATGCGTAACGGTAAGCAACAGTATCGCCAGCGAGCGTCCCCATCCCAGAAGTCAACATGAATGTAATAATTAGTAGGTGTCGATGTGACCATCTAAGTCCCGAATAGGTGTGACGAAAAACTTGGTAGAAAATGTAGATAATTATCAGGGTCTCCATGTATGTCGAGCTGGTGTATTGAGTATGCTTGTCCGAGAACGGTGTGTAGGGGGTTTTGACGGCGTGATAGGACGGGTCGATGGTCCGTCCGGATTTGCACGTCGCATGAATTGCAACGGGGCCAATGGCGATCCTGATGATGAAGGAGACTTCATAGTGTGTGGACTACGAGCGTCGGGAGTGGATAGGGTGAACGAAGGAATGAAGGGTCCTAAGGGTTCTGGAGTTCGTGGAGGCGGAGGAGTAGTGACGATTTCCGGAGCTTCAAATAACGTCGCAGAGCTAATCCACTTTTCCTCTCTTGACCCGAGTCGAGGTGAACCGAACTGCGGTGATGATACAGGAGATATTATTCTGAATTGGTCGGCAAAATGGTCCTTGATGAATCTAGAGAAAGGGTGGTGCCTGTAAGACAGGAGGCATCGGCATTGAGTGTACCACATACTTGGATAATTCTTGCCATCCACCTCCAACACGAACCATGACAGTCTGCGATCGAAGAATTCGGCAGAAGCATAATTTAGGTTCCTGATCCCCAATCCAATATTTGCCGCTTTGATCCTTCCAGGTATCGGCGACGACTTCAACATTGATGTTTACTGGGAGTTTATTGACAACATCTCCAACCGCAACATCAAGCTTGTTTTTTGGATTAGCGACGTATGCTTTTTTAGGAGCAGGCTGAGTGCGGCGAGGAGGGGTTTGCGTCCTATTCACCACAGGGAATGACTGTCTTGGTGCTCGGGCCCAAGTCGACATGGATGAGGAACACCGAGTCGGGTTGGTTCGCGAATTCGATGACATTTCCGATGGAGTAGGTGACGCCCGGGACCTCGTTTGTGCTCGCCGTCGTACCGTAAGCGAAGGTGTTGGGGCAGGGCTAGACACAGTGGATGACATACTAGCCGTTCGCTGCCGAGAAGCGAATGTGGACTTGTGCACGGAAGATGGAAAGGCTGGTGATGCTGACGCGATGGGTCCAGAAACTGAACGAGTAGTATCCACAGATGCCATAGATAATTTACTCGATGGTCGGTGGTAACTGTTTGAGGAGCTGGATGCTGTGCGTCGCGAGGAAAGATGGTTTGGGGTCAAGAATTTGCCTCTGCCCGACCCATCCACTGAGAGATTGGAGTATTTACTGGCTTTTCCACCATGAGAGAGCTTGGCGTTACTTGGACGATTCGATCCTCCAGAACAAGAGCTAACAGCGGAAGTAGATGCGCGGCTATTTCGGCCAGAGGCGATCACACTGGATGATCGTGATCTTTTGCCTCCGATTCTGTCATTCGCCATATCTTCCAGTTCCAGCCATGTTTGCTGGACACGTTGGTGCTCACTAACAGCACGAGGATCATCGGTAATTGGCTCTAGATACGTTGTTACTTGGGTGAGCATTCGCCTGGTGAAACCAATTCGAGCACTGAGTTGTTCCTCTGGGGGTAAACGAGAAGATGAAATATGTGTGCTCGACAGCGGGCCCACAGGAGTTGCCGGATAGCTGTCGATGTGTTCCAGAAGATCACTAAGGGCCATGTCGGATTTATGGACTGTGTCTGCAAGATCAGCTAACTGGCGTATTCGCTGGATAAGCTCCTGGGAACCCTCCAAGTCACTCCTCAGCGACCGGAATTCCGGGTCAACGGTCGGCAGGAGGGCTGAGGAAGGTAAAGCTGCGAATGCAGAGAGGATGGTAGAAAACCGGGAATTCAATATTCCATATTCCTCCAGTGTCGGTAATGATGAGACCAGAAGCGACGTTGCCATGGGCCGGGCGACTTCATTAATGTTAAGCGACCTCAAATCCTTCCTAAGAGTGACGATCCTGTCCAGCAGCTCGTTTTTCCCTTGTCGTTTCGTAGGTGAGGGAGAGGGAGCTACCCGAAGACCGAAGACATCTGGAGAAAAGGTCATTCCTGCAGTGGTGAGGTCCAACATAACGCCAACCTTCTTCCGGGACGCTGGCCGTACTGTCCTTCCCCTGGCCGGGCTCAGAAATCCAATCGTTCACCGGGTTCCCTCGAGATCCAACGACTTCTGCTTGCTTACACAATCCGGCTCCTACAACCTTTTCCTTTGCTGGGACTTCGGAGGTGATCTCGCTTCGCTCTCCGGCCGCTTGTTGGATGACAGGGGCCGCTCGCTGTCCTTCCCCATGCCACGGCTCCACCTCAGGAAGCACTCCTTGGAATTCTTTATTCCCCTGCCTCGGCTCAATCTCGTCGTGTCTTTGCCTGACCGCCAGCTGTTGGGTTTCTTGAAGGGTCACGTCCACTGAGCGCTCGCGTGCTTGCTGTCTCTCCTCTGCCTCTCGTTCGCGCTGGATACGCAAAGCATCGAGCCTTTGAGACTCGAGGAGAAGTGCTTCAGATATTTTGCCTCTGACCATGACCACTCTGTCGGTCCACGAGTTGACCTTAATCTCCAAGTCATCCACACCTCGTCGGCGCGATGAAAGTAGTGCTTCGTAGGGATGAAGGTCGTGCGAAGTTGGTATGGATTCCATGTGACGGATGGATTCCCTGATTAAAGACAAAGAACGAGAAAGACGGGAGCGATGTCGGCCATAATGCTCCTCAACCGCTTGAGACAGCTCTTGTATAACTTGAAGCTTCGGGTCGGTTTGGGATATCGAAGTGAAAGAGATCCATAGAGACTCGAGATCCTGGGTGACTTCGCGCAAGTCACCAGTTGCCGTGGATGTTGCAGTATCGATATCCCTGGCCATACGGGAGAGTTGAAGGTTGACAGCCCTTCGACGTAAACCTTCCGACTCTCCGTTAAGCCTCACAACGAGAAAGTTAGAGTCTGCGCGAACGCTGTCGTCCAAGCCGGTGAGGGAAAAAGGAAGCTCGACCGCTATGGGCGTTGCAGAAGCGCCGAGTCGAGTGTCGATTGAAGGAAACCGTTTGCGAGTAAAGGTGGTAGAAGTTTGGTTACGAAGGTTAGGAGCAACAAACGGTATCCTTTGGGTGACGCTACTGGTGAATGTCTTTACAGCCTCACAAACGCAATCGGCATCCGCCTGTAGTTCCGAGGATATCTCCGATATGCGTTCAAGAGGTACTTCTCCTGATAACACCTCTTCCGTAACGGTATCATACCGGATCACGAGGTCTTCAATCCGTACTTGAAGTTCATGCACCTCTTCCCGAACTGAAGTCATGGCCGTGGATTGGGCTCTGACCGCGTCCGAAAGCTCCACCATCTGGTTGGTGCTTTCTAACCGACTCATGAGTTCATTGTGCGCCTGAACGAGGAAAGAGTCCAGAGATACTTCAAGAGAGCCTGATAGAGAAGCCAGGGGAATTGCCACATCATGGGAGAGTGTTTCGCGTACAATGTCGAGGCGTTTAAGCATGTCCGGTGAGGAAACGACAGGATCTAGATTACGAGAGCGGGGAGTCTCGGGAGTCATCGGTTGAGTGCCAGCTCCTTCAGGTGACTTCCATTTCTCCCTTTCCATCACCTCTCCCACTTCAATTTGGATGTCCTGCAACACTTTGAGAGATTCGTTCATGATTGACCATACCCTCCTGGCGACTCTGAGGTGACCCACCCGCGTGTTCACGTCGTTGACGAGAACATGGAGTCTGTCGCGAGTGACCACTAAGGTATTCAACCGAGTAGTGGCTTGTTGCCTGAAGGAGAGGTCGATCCCGGGTCTGTCTAGGTTAAGAAGGGCTAGCTGGTAGGAGCAGATAAGCTTATCAGCCGCAGAGTTGGTCTGCTCTGCTTCTTCAAGCAAAGCTGGGAGTAAAGCGAGGAAGGTAGCATGTGTAGTTGGTTGTAGACAAGTTTCCGACGACAAGTCTGGTGGCGACCCATCTCCCTCATAAGTGGTGATGCCATGCAAAAGACGATCGGTGATGGAATTGAACGTCGACAATAATTCATTAGCAGATTGAGACAGGAGATCTACTTCCTTGACTGCCTCGTAGCTGGCTCGATATTCTTTGGCGAGCGTATCCACCTTGGAGACCAGGTCGGCAGCAGTCGCGAATTCAGTGGATAGGCTCTGGATGAGCGTGTCGTTGAACGAAAGCTGATCTGGGAATAACGGATGAGTCGGTCTAGGAAATATGCCTTGGTTAGACGTTGGATCTCCGCGTAACGCGAGACGTTTGACAAGTGTATCGACCCGAGAAGTGAAGCTCGCGTTCTGTCGAGCAATAGGGTGACAGAGTTTAGCTGTCTCGATTTCCTCTAGGAGGTTCTGCGCCGCATTTTGATCCTTGATGGTCTCGACGTAAAGCTCGTCCGCCCTAGCGAGAGAAGATTACACAAGAAGCAGTTGAGAAGCATGATGACCACTCACTTTCGCCATTGCATGACGATGTCCATAACAAACTTGCCGACATCCTCCATATCATTGATGCCCTCCTCCTCAAGCTTATCCTGTTCGTCGAGCAGTTCTTCCGGAACGGGCTTTCGACTGTTATCTATCAATCTATCCAAAGCCTTTCCGGCAGCAGCGATCCTTCCGTGTCGCAACGACGAGGTTTTTCCAGCGAACTGCGCTGCATCACGAGACAACAGTTCTGCGAGCTTGAAGCGTGCCGTCCGAGAAAAACCGGCGCGGGAAGTTGCGGAAGTATCCGAAGCCATGGAGGCAACAGATCCTCTGCGTGCGGAAGGCCGTTCTTCGGGCTTCGCCATGACTTCGTAGATAGATGGGGACCATCGAGCACGAGCGACAAGAAATACTTCAATGTCAGCCAGGAGCTTCTTTAGATCTGTCCAAGCGGCGGTCCGGTGCTCCTCCCAGCTGAGTCTGACGCCAAGAAGGTCGAGGCTTTCTGATCGGTCTCGGAGGAGGTGAAGGAGCTTGTCAAGTTCATAGATGGTGGTGAGGGTGAGCTCTATGAGATCGGTATCCTCCGGAGAAAGATGGCGTTGCGTGGCAGCTGCAAAGCGTCGGCAGGGGGAAAGAAGGGAAAGGGCAAGTACGTACCCTTTGTGAAATTTCTGAGCTTCTTGAGCTCACCGGAGTCGAACACCTCTGTCTCTTTCTCGATCTTGTCATGTTCGGTCAACCACTCTTGGAGCTGTTCGCGGGAAGGTAGGCCAGGCACGGCCTCGGCGGAAGTGCGGATAGCCTCGACGCCAACGAAGATTTGGATGGGGGGGAGCTGCTCGAGGAACTGGGAGACGCAGTGAGGAGAGAGGGTGGGTGGAGCTGCGGCAGGAGCTCACTTTGATTTTTTCCTCTATCCACGCTTTGCGCTCGCTGAACGCCTGAAGCTCGATGACTTGGTGAGACTCCAAGGTTTCCTTCTCCGTGTCGTCTGGATGCAGGGAAGCGTCGGTTGGCTCGGCGCTGATTTCTGAGACTGCCGGAGGGGGAGAGAGAGAGACCATATCCGGTGCTTGATTGGTGTCGGTGAGAAGGGTAGCGTTCGGATCAATCAGCCAAAGAGACTGGGCATCGCCCGTGGTGGTGGCCCAGGGTGTCTGATCGGCTCGTCGTCGTCGTCGCCGATGTGCTCGAGTCTGCCCGGGCGTGTCAATGTGCTGGTCACGCTATTACCTAAGCCGGCCCCACCACAGCCGGGGTCGTCAGGGACGAGCTCTGCGATGCAGACGGACAACGCCCTCCTCCGACGCCCGGCCATCACCACCGCGGTCCTCCTCGCCGCCCTCCTCGTCCCCGTCGCCGCCGTCCCCTACGCCCTCACCCGCAGACGCATCTCCCGCCTTACCCAGCAGATCAACCACCTCGCCGCTGCCAATGCCGATCTCCAACGCACCGTCTCCATGTCTGCGCGCGAAATCGCCCTCAGGCGCGAGGAATTCGCCTCCGCGACCTCGCTGCTGGAGACGTCCAAGAACGAGATATCGCTCTTGCGCCGTGACATATCGCAGACCCAGGCCCAGCTCAACTCACTCCAGTCTGCGACCCGCGCAGAACTGCAGTCCCTCCTAGACGAGGGGAAACTAACGAGGCAAGCTCCGCCTGCCAGTCTGTCCACGTCCACCACTTACGCTCCCACGCTGCAGACTCCATCTCGATTTGTTTCCTCGGCTAGGCTTATCGCTGGCTGATGTTGCGGCATTCATGCATGAAGTGGAGCTTCATCAGGGCGTCTCGTCGACCATTCACAGTCGTGGTATCGAGAAGTTGCGTACTCTGGCGCTCAAGCTACAGGCCGCACCAACGTCAGGCAAGGTGGGTCATTTGCGTTGAACCCTGGAACGGATCTCACTCGAGCAGTCATGACCGGCCACGTACTTTTCTTCCGCCATGGACTTTACATCTAGCGAAAGCGCGACATTGTTGTACCGACTACTGTATCTATTTATTCCTGCAAATATAGCTGTGGTTCCTCAGAAAGACTCCCTACAAGTACAGCTTCGTTAACCCATACAGTGCATATAAATGTAAAACTTCAATCCAATACTCATGAAGATAACCATAATTTGTACCACTTGCGCTTCTTCTTAGGGGGTGGTGGAGGTATCGGTGTAGGTGGAGGAGGTAATCTAACCGAATCATTAGATCCCGAATCGCGCCCTTGCCCGTATACGTACTCGTCCACAAGTACTGGATATTCCTTGCGTAGCGAAGCCATCGCCTGGGTAATCTGGGCCTGATAGGCAAGCCGGATGTTATTAGGAATAGGCAGCTTCCGCCTCCAAATAGCGACGCTGTTGCCAGAGGGTGATGGGAGGAAGACAAAGACTATGATATGCACGGCTGGGTTATAGTATCCGACGGACTCTTGCAAAATCCGATCCATGGTCCGCTGAATTTGATTCCAGGTCACCCAATCAAATGCCGGCTCGTTTGGTGAATGAACAGGTCGGTACGCAGCATTGACAATCAATGCACCTCGTTCGTGCGTTTGCAGAAATTTTTGCAACTGATAAGCATGAGAAGCGAGGATGACAACAAGTGATGTGGTAGCTCACGCCGAAAGATGCGATCCCAAATGACATCGAATTTACCCAATTCAAAAGGGACCAGACTCGCTCATCCTTTTCCGGGGGGAACAACCAGTGGAAACGATCAGCAGCCTTGCGATGCTTGCCATAGAAAGCACCTTGCACGCTCTTCAGTGCTTCCCCGCGTGACTCGATAAAGTGGATGTCGGTTATCCGTTGCATCGCCGCGCGACCTGGTTCACTTTCGGTGGAGGGTGTGGTGCCAGAATAGGCGTACGAAAGTGTCTTCGACATGGGGATCGTTGAGAGTCCAAGCTTGTTCTGCGGCAGAGCATTGACACTGAGGTTTTCAACTACGGCCGAGGGCACAATAGAAGGGGCAGAAGAAGGGAGCATGGACGCACGCAACGCAGTAGGGGAGAAACGAACTCTGCGACCCCAGGCATCTTGCGCCATGTTTTCTGGCTCCTCATCGTCATCTAGATCATTCCACCCGTCGCCAAGTCCCCATACATCATGCACTTCTTCCTGCCGTCGCATATCGTTCTTGCTCTGGGGTGGTGGTTTTATGTCTAGCCGTTGTAATTTATTCCTCTTGTTCTTCTGGCTTTCGTCTCCATGATGCGGTGCATGTGGTCGATGCTCAGGCTGCTGTCCCGGATGTCGATTTATATGCTGAGAGGCTCGATACTGCCAATTATTCGCAGCAGGGGAACGGAACGTTGCTCCGGCATTCGGAGGCATAGGGAATGGCTGCTGTGTCTGTTGCGGAATATTGAGCAACGTATTTAAAACCTGGGACCTCTGTAGCTGGGATAGAACCGGCTTGCTCCCGGTGGAGCTAGGGGAGGGTAGAATAGTGGGATCAAGAGTTACCTTGGGTAGCCTTCGCGCCTCCTCGCCCCAACTTTGCCATCCACTGGTTGGTGCATGCGGTGTGACTTTGGAATGAGCGGAATGCGCAGATACTGCATGATTCCATGCCGCAGAATGGGGTTGCTGGCCCCAACTATTATTGGTATTATTCCAGCCATCGTCAGCCCCCCAGCCGTCGTCCTCATCTGCCTGG
>JBBPTU010000956.1:0-16015 GCA_038094295.1 Tylopilus aff. beelii | reverse complement strand
TGGACGGTGTGGAGTACAGTCGAGCTGGTCGCGGAAGACGTTGCCGGGAGTACGACACCAAAGTCGTCTCCAGCTTGCGAGTAGTGTTCCGAGGTATCATCCGCCACTGTCGTCGTCGCACGACCAGTCTTGCGCCGCGAAAAAATCTGGGAGGGCCCGGGTTCTCACGTCAATAAGTGAAGCGCCCGACGATGCGTCTCGGCCTATGTTTGTGTACATATACAGACATCGCCGCTTAGACCTCAGACAAGAGCATCATGTTGCCGTGCAGAGAACAACACGAATGTAGTTAGTTCGTCGCTGTTTGTGCTGTCTTGTGCATCTGTCCACATCGATGGTTGGTGCCTCCTTAGTTCCCTCGCACTGACGCATATGGTTCAGATGTCATCAACATTCGTACGCTCAGAATCTCCCCGCTTTCCTCGTATATCGGAGCGAGGCCGTCCGCGTGCGCTCCGGTATGTTTACGTGCCACCACTCTCTCGCTCTCCCCCACCTGGCTCTCCGTCAACTCGCCATCCATGCACCCACGTCAAAATTTGCACCCTTCCTGCCATCATCTCGCTTTTCCTCTGCTCGCTAGGGTGCACGGACTCCAGATACCTGCACCGCGAGTAGCCGCAGCACCCCGTTCGAACGCCGTGAAGACCGGAAGTAAAGGAATTCTGAGGACTTATTTACCGCATTCCCGGAACGGTCGACATATCACATCGCGCGTCTTCAGTTTCGTGGAGTGCATATGGGTCCGCTAGCGATTTGCAGTTTGGCTGCAGCCAGCTGCTTGGTGCCAGTTCGTCGTTGCGATAGTAACAGGCCAAAGCAGGCGGCGACGAGCCATGCCTTGGCCCCCTCGTGGTCATATGAGTCGAGTATCTGTGCCCCCACGTTCAACAGAACGAATTTCCAGTCGAACGATTCGAGGAATTCATGAGCAGTTTGTTGGCCGTTCTGGTGAGTAACAGCCACCGACCATCACTCATACCCCCAACAGAGAAATTCAACCCAGCAGCAAATTCATGTTTTCAACTGCAATTCCGCTTACTGGTTACAAGCTGGTGCCGCTTCCCTCCAAAATCCCAACCAGACCCACACATCGCCAAACTATAGAAGCATTCTAGCATCTTGCGAGTTCCTTTCGACCATTATCATCAAATATAGTAACCTAGTCATCTAATTCAGACTCAATGAAAACGTCTAGAATGACCTGTCATTGCATGCGCGACAGAAACATTCAGTTCCGCGACCAGCTTTGTGCCTGCTTCGCAGATTCTGGTGCAGGCACGAACGAGATGCATTCTCGTACCACCGGCAGGACTCTACTGGCGGTGCGGGATCGCGAAGATCGACCTGAGGTGGAATAGCTTGGTCAACGATCATATGCACACCCGTGATCGCCAATCCGTTTCTTGCGGAGCACTGAAATTAGTCCGCAAAGATGTACGATTCGGAACTGCCCCAAGTGCTTTTCCTACAAAACTAAAAATACATTTCAAGATATATCTGCCAACTTCTTCTATCAGCAAGTTGGTAACTTCGCCATCATTTAGCGAGTGAACGTTGAAGGAACTCCTTGGTAATGTGAGCACGTGGCACAAGGTTACATGGGAAGGTCAGCGGGTGGCTAATTTACATTTACGTGGTTAGAATCGGGACACATTGCGAGCCAACCAACTCACTGCGTCAGTCCATTTATAAATTTTGGTATGAAGTCAATGTCATTGCCGTCTTCGTTTTTAACAGCATTGAACTCTAGCGTGGCCAACATTGTTGCCATAGCACTCCACACAGATGCACCTGCAACATATCGGCCTTGGAAGGGAGATGTGAATCACCCTTGATACGAACATGTGAAGGCTTACCTGGACACTTCCGCCTCCCAAATCCAAATAGAAAGTCGGTAGGGTCGTCCTTGTTCAACGACCCATCGGAATTCAAAAACCTCTCAGGAGTGAATGTCTCTGGATCAGGGTAGCGATCCTCGTTGCGTGACATTCCCCTGTCGAGCACTCGTTTAGACTCCTGCCAGGATAAGTGATCCGGAATTGTACGGACCAAATATTTGCAAAGACAGTCGCCCCTACCAGGGAAGTCACAACAGGTTGGATCATTTCACGTACATCTATGACTTACCGCGAGGTATGTAATAACCCTTGTAAATATCATCCGCAATGGTCGCATGAGGTACACCTTCTGGATGCTTTAGGAGGTATTAAGAGAACTGCTAGTGAACTCACCCATGGGAGCAACTGGGATCCATCTCAACGATTCCCGAAAAATTGCCTCGACATACGGCAAGGATGGTCTGTCCTTGAATTCGGGGAGCACTTCAGTCCCAATTACCGCATCAATTTCCGTCTGAGCACGTTTCCAGACGCGTGAGTTCTTGACCATCGCAAGGGTGAATGTCATCAATGTCGCAGCAGTCTGATAGCTCATAAGCAATATATCACTATCGAGTCATGAATCACGAACCGTATCTGAGGCGCCTGAATGTGGATGTAAAATGAGGTATGGCTCCAGTTATTCGTGTCCCTTACCAAGAAAAGATGCCATGGATGCCGCTTTGAGAGTCTTCTCGTATTCAGCACGATGTGGAGTGCTGAGTTTTTTCATACGTTGGATGTGATCAAATACCATTGTACTGGCAACAATGTCTTCTTGAGCTGCCTGCGGCAAGAAGTATCTGTTATTTCACATGCTATGATAAATTGAGAATAGCTTACTATTCGTTTCTGGACCAGCTGGTATGGTGTATCGACTACCTTGGTGGCCATCGCACGCGCTCTGCTTGCCTCCCGTCTGATGCGAGATAAGACAGGAATCCATTCAGGTACACTCAACACTGAGGTCGAGGTTGGTCAATGACATTCAATGTCAATCCGAGGAACATACGGAAAGGGCAAGCTTTCAAGAGCACCGACATCTCAGGCGTCAATGCTGGTGAGGCCATCTCGATGAATTCGTAGACCAGTTTTACTATAGGGTCCCCTCTGGTACTTGGCTCGTAGTCGTAGATAGCAGACATGGCCAGCGCAGCAGCATACCTAACCGAACCAAGGACTACTAAGATAATCAAGCGGCATGGGAGACAGGTGATCTTACGTTGAAAAGTGAGACGAGTAGTCACTTGGATCATCCATGATGTTGATGACCACTTCGCGCGCCCTGCGGAGTTGCATCGGGCGAAAAGCACGAGCTGCCTCGGCACGAAATGTCTGATGGATGATCCGTCGGCCCAACCTCCAGTGCGGACCATACCGGGCAAAGCCAGTGTTATTTTCACCGCCGTATCCATACCTGATAGACCATTGATTTTGGTTTATTTTTCCTTATCAGCTGAATTGAGAGGTTGAACTCACGGCTCAGTGGTCGCGATAAACGGGCGGTCGGAGTATACCTGTGATCGTTTGTCGAGTAGCTCGACCGCATCCGAGTATGAGTTCAATACAATCACATCGTTGTCCAGCAGCCGGGCGTACATGACTCCGCCTGATATCCCTCAGAAACACACATGTGATACATCTAGAATCACATACCGTACTCCTTCTGCCATGCTGTGTATGTCAACCAGGGTTCCTGTGCATTGATAGAGAGGGCACTACCCAAGAGGGGGAGTGGAGTAGGACCAGGAGGGAATGGGTGACCGTTCCTTTTGATACGATTGCAAACAAATCGTCGAGTAACATCCACAGTCAGAATTGCAGATAGAGTGAGTGCTACGAGCTGAATAGTCGAGAGCTGAGAGCCAACAATGGGCCAATCCATTGAAGAATCAAGAGCCCCGCAGTACCCCGCCGCCTTATATCCACTCCCTTGTATGTCGTAATGAATCGCGGGGTTCGCTGAGCACCTGATATTTGCGGACAATTGTCTAGACTGCCAGCGCTGCATCCTGCTGATACTGGCAGCTAATCGGTTCCCGCAGTTTCAGCGGCTGATACCATGTCTGCCACTAGTACCATGAAATGTTCAAAGATTAGTTTCAGATGCCTGCCGAAACAGTTTCAAGGAGAAGGGGAAAGGGTGGCATCGTGAAAAATGATCCCATATGTGTCTATGATAAGTCTTGAGTGAACCCATGGGTGTATGACGAGAGTGAGAAGAACGTCGTGTGCAAAGCGAGGATGTTACGCCGTGATGCGTTGATGCATCGATGCATCGAAATCCCGTGATCCAGGCCGTGGGCCTTTCGAGAAGATTGAGCCAGATAGCAGTAAATCTGCAAGTGGGTCAGCAGTTGGAGATCTGTTAATTTGTTGCCAATGTCGGAACGACCATGACGGTGACACGGATGATTCAGCTGTAGTGGATCACTGAGAGTACTTACTGCCATCGCTCAAGCTCCGAGCTAGGCCTCAAGCCTCCGAAAAGGCCTTTCAGACAGAGTGAATTTTGACTTCTGCATGGTGGGCCATAAATTACAGCGTCTGTGGATTAAATCTTGAGTCTTCAAGCTGGCGGCAACTTCGAGTCTCCACTGGCAGTTAACAGTCAACTGCCAGAGACTAGTAACAAACAACAAACAAGTCAAAACTACTATTTCGGGTTGATAGTAACCCCACCAACTAGAATACACAAGTTCGACCACAAATATTAGTGACAGCGAAGCAAGTAGATTCAGCGCTTGAACGTGCGTTACCATTATTCTTTGGTATGTTTCGTGTGTCGTGGCAAACGCCTGACACTCTGGATTGGTCCTAGCGCTCGCTGCCATTGACACTCAGAACTTATTGCTCCGAGTCCGTGGATTCGTCCTCTTGAATGACTTCCTGCTGCATAGGATTAAAACACACAAGTTTGGCACAGATCGCCTACGTCAAAACTTCAAAAAGTCATTCCTTGATTCGTGATACGGGGTCGCAGAGACCGATCCGACAAAGAATAGCTCGGTCGGGGGATCACATACACCGTGACGTGACCACCTCCGACGAAACAAAAACAAAAACGTCTTGAATATGTGTATGTGCGTCGATGCCAGTGTAAGTCAGCAGTAGCCAACGGCGTGAAGCACTAAGGTGAGCGAACAAACAGTACTACCGTGCACCTGATTAGTATGCCAGCGGGGGCTTGCTGCTACTACAGCCAACTGGAATTGTCAGGTAGAACAGACGATATCGACATGAGAGTTAACTGGAACTATTCGAATGGAAAGCTATTACTACGTGAACTAGTCGACCTGAGGTGCGGATTATGGAACAAGAAACGTAAGAGAGTCAAGGGAGTACAATACTGTCGGGGAGCAGGAACCCCCGTGATCAATTACCAGGTCTGTCAGCCAGTAGTACTCGTGCTCCCGACCGGTAGCCATTGGAGACCTTGTGTGACCACACTCTCGCTCTCTCACCACCTGGCTCTCCGTCGACCTGTCATCCATGCACTCACGTCAAATTTGCACCCCATCGTCTCGCTTTCCTCCGCTCGCCATGATAGACGGACTCGAGATATCTGCGCCGCGAGTTGCTGCGGTACTCTGTACGAATGTTATACGAATGTTATGAAGACAGGAGACCTCATTCAAGTCTTGCGTATGGGATAGTAGTCTGTATTACACTAGCACATACCATCAACCACGCCGTGATGTACAATTGGCACAGCTGGCATTACACGCTTCTTTTCTCGTATGTTCATGATCACGTCTCATGCGTTCATGACAGCAGGGATCACTATCGACCACTCATGCGGCGGCTGAGGGATTCATCCCTGCAGATCTGTTCAAAAGCTACACTGGACCTGAGACCATCAATTAGTTCAGGCCAACCGGTCATAAATGTATGAACCATCTACCAATATACGTGATCGCCCCTCGAATGCGTCCGAGTCCGAGCGTGCCCTTTGCAAATCCTCTTGTCCTGGAAACCGACGCTCAACTAGCCCCGTATATGCAGATTAGTTGCTCGTCCAAAACACCTAGCCACAGAATACATTTCGTTCCGAAGGACGGGTCGTGAAGGGCTGGAGGCGCGGAGGAATGGTACCCGGTGATCTTGACGCAGTCGACGGAAGAGCCTACCACTAGGTTGGTTCCTATGACGGAGCACCAGTTTCGCGTTGCGAGGCCGAAATCATGAACACGGACCCAGGATGATCCTAAAAGCGTGTAGTCATGGTCAATGATCATGATCATGCAGAGGACACCATACACTCATCTCATGGTCCGGGTGAGAAAAATGGGTTTCTTGTAACCGTTTCAGCTCGGTATTCGTCCGCACGCTTTGTTCATACCGATTCAGATCTACTAGATCATTACCGCTGTCGTTCCCACTGGTGACATTGTCTTGTGATTCTTTCGTACGAAATCTGTTGCATCGACCTCGTGCACGCTTTGTCAATCCACAACCGACAACTCCGTAGCAGGGCAGCGGATTCTCCCTGAACGTTTCCTCGACGCAGGGGTACAGTTCAGGAACGAGCAGCACCAGCCGCGGACGCTTGGGATTCGAAGGATGATCTCTAGCACTCGAAAAGATCGGGTATATGCACCTTGTTAGCGAGATGCTGACCCGGTACAGTGACGTCCGTAGTCTGAGCTCCTGGAACGAAGCCCGACTAATGACCGAAGTAGCTACCGATAGAATATGCGCCGGGTCGTGTAAGCAGACGCCTCGCTTGAACCAAGGGAGAACGAAACAACTCACCAACGGTAAAATGCAGGTCGATAATCCATTCCTCGAAGATCCATGTCACAGAATGAAGTCTGGCCAACCTTTTTTCATTACGGCTGGCTTTTGAGAGTCGCTCGTTCGCCATTTAGTCTGGCGCAGTGGAATTTGACAAAACCCGCACCGATCCTGCGGGAGACCGACCAAGTTCAGATGACATGATGGGGGGAGTGTCCGAGCTGCAGCATCAAATGGGCATGGCGAGCCTTTGCTGCATAGGCCACGGCAAGAAGGGCAAATTAATACCGATTGCCGGATTGAAAGAAGTGAGGGTGAGCGTTCCAGCGGAATAATATAGAATCTCTATCGACGCACTCACATATCTTGACACAGACACCTCCTATGGACGCAAACGCGTCAGACATCCCGTCCACCACGCGTGCGTGAAGCTGCGGCGTTACCTTTTCAAGGGAAAGGATTGGATAACATTGAAACCGAGAGGAGGTAGATGAGCAGCGTGAGTCAGAAGTGATGCCCCTACGTTCAACAGAACGAATTTCCAGTCGAACAATTCGAGGAATTCGTGAGCAGCCTGTTGTTGGTCGTTCTGGTAAGTGACAACTTGAAAACGCCAGCGTTTGTTGAACACAGCCACCGACCACCACTCGTATCACTGGCAGAGAACCTTGATACTCAACCCAGCGGCAAATGTAAACCATAGAAGCATGCTACCATCTCCATGCGAGTTCCTTTCGATCATCATCATCAATATAGTCATCCAGCCATCTGGCCAAAACTCGATGAAAACGTCTAGAATGGCCTGCCATCGCATGCGCGACAGAAACATGCAGTTTCACAACCAGCTTTGTGCCCGTGTTGCAGATCCTGGTGCAGGGGCGAATGAGACGCGTTCCTGTATCACTGATAAAACGCTTATATCAGGCCCGTCTAGCTGTGTTGTTTGTTCATCCCTTCTCTCAAGAACTAGCTGTGGTTGACCTGCGTAGAGCGCAACTCTACTGGACGTGCGGGATCACGAAGATTGACCCAAGAGGGAATAGCTCAGTCGAGGATCACATGCACACTCGTGATCGCCGATAGGCTCTTTCTTACGAAACTGAAATACATTACAAGATATATCCGCCAACTTCTTCTATCAGCAAGTTGGTAACCTCGCTATCATTTAGCGAGTGAACGTTGAAGAAACTCCTTGGTAACGCGAGCACGTGGCACAAGATTGCAAGGGAAGGTCAGCGGGTGGCTAATTTATGTTTCCGTAGTTAGAATCGGGATACATTGTGAGCCAACTGACTCACTGTATCAGTCCATTCAAAAATTTTGGTATGAAGTCAATATCATTGCCGTCTTCGTCTTTAGCAGCATTGAACTCCAGCGTGGCCAACATTGTTGCCATAGCACTCCAGACGGATGCATCTGCAATGTGTCGGCCTTGGAAGGAAGATGTGAATTACCCTTGGTACGGTCATGTGAGGGCCTACCTGGGCAATTCCGCCTCCCAAATCCAAATAGAAAGTCGGTAGGGTCATCTTCGTTCAACGACCCATCTGAATTCAAAAACCTCTCAGGAGTGAATGCCTCTGGATTAGGGTAGCGATCCTCGTTACGTGACATTCCCCTGTCGAGCAGTCGTTTAGACACCTGCCAGGATAAGTGATCCGAGACTGTACGAACCAAATATTTGCAAAGACGGTCGCCCCTACCAGGAAAAGTTACCACAGGTTGGATCACCTCATGTACATTTATGACTTACCGTGGGGTATGTAGTAGCCCTTGTAAATATCATCCGCAATGGTGGCATGAGGTACACCTCATAAATGCTTTAGAAAGTGTTGTCGTAAAGGAACTACTCGTGGACTCACCCATGGGAGCAACCGGGACCCATCTCAACGATTCCCGAAAAATCGCCTCCACGTACGGCAAGGACGGTCTGTCCTCAAATTCTGGAAGCCCTTCGATCCCGATTACCGCATCAATTTCCGTTTGAGCACGTTTCCAGACGCGTGGGTTCTTGACCATCGCAAGGGTAAATGTCATCAATGCCGCAGCAGTCTGCTAGCTCATAAGCAATACATCACTGTCGAGTCATGAACCACAAACCGTGTCTACGGCACCTAAGTGTGCGTGTGAAATGAGAAATAGCTCCAGTTATTCGTGTCCCTTACCAAGAAAAGATGTCATGGCTGCCGCCTTGAGAGTCTTCTCGTATTCAGCTCGATGCGGAGTACTGAGTTTTTTCATACGCTGGATATGATCGAATACCATTGTGTTGGTAACAATGTCTTCTTGAGCTGTCTGTGGCAAGAAGTATTATTGTTTTGCATGTTTTGACAAATTGAGAATAACTTACTATTCGTTTTTGGACCAGTTGGTATGGCGTATCAACTACTTTGATGCCCATGGCACGCGCTTTGCTCGTTTCCCGTCTAATGCGAGACAAGACAGGGATCCATTCAGGTACACTCAACACTGAGGTCGAGGTTGGTCAATGACATTCAATATCAATCCGAGGAACATACGGAAAGGGCAAGCTTTCAGGAGCACCGCCATCTCAGGCGTCATTGCTGGTGAGGTCATCTCGACGAATTCGCGGACTAGTTTTACTATAGGGTCTCCTCTGGTACTTGGCTCGTAGTCATAGATGGCAGACATGGCCAGCGAAGCAGCATACCTAACCGAACCAAGGACTACTAAGATAATCAAACAGCATGGGAAACAGGTAACCTTACGTTGAAAAGTGAGAGAAGTAATCACTTGGATCATCCATGATGTTGATGACCACTTCGCGCGCCCTGTGGAGCTGCATCGGGCGAAAAGCACGAGCTGCCTCGGCACGAAATGTCTGATGGATGATCCGTCGGGCCAACCTCCAGTACGGACCATACCGGGCAAACCCAATGTTATTGTCACCGTGTCCATAGCTGGTAAACCATTAACTCTGAGTTAATTTTCCTTATCAGCCGACTGTAGAGGCCGAACTCACGGCTCAATGGTTGCGATAAACGGGCGGTCAGAGTATACCTGTGATCGTTTGTCGAGCAACTCGACCGCATCCGAGTATGAGTTCAATACAATCACATCGTTGTCCAGCAGCCGGGCGTACATAACCCCGCCTGATATACCTCAGAAACATACATGTGATATATCTGGGGCCACTTACCGTACTTCTTTTGCCATGCCGTATATGTCAACCAAGGTTCCTGTGCATTGATAGAGAGGGCACTGCCCAACAGAGGGAGTGGAGTAGGACCAGGAGGGAGTGGGTGGCCGCTCCTCTTGATGCGATTGCGAACATACCGCCGAGTAATATCCACGGTCAGAACCGCAGATAGAGTGAGCGCTACGACCTGAATAGTCGAGAGCTGCAAGCCAATAGCGAGCCGATCCATCGAAGAATCAAGAGCTCCCGCAGTACCCGCCGCCTTATATCCACTCCCTCGTATGTCGTAATGAAGCGTGGGGTTCGCTGAGCACCTGACATTTGCGGACAATTGTCTAGTCTGTCAGCGCTGCATTCCGCTGACGTTGCAAGTAATCGGTTCCTGCAGTTACGGCGGCTGATACCATGTCGGTTACTATTGTGAAGTGCGGAAAGATGAGGTATGCCGAAACAATTTCAAGGGCCAGGGAAAAGGGGTGGCATCGTGACAAAAGAACCCGCATGTACCTCTGACAAGTCTTGGGTGAATCCGACATGCGTGACGAGAGTGACAGTAAGAATGTCGTGTACAGAGACGTTACGCTGTGATGCATCGGTGGGTTGAAATTCCATAATCCAGGCTGCGGGCCTTTCTGGAAGATTGAGCCAAACAACAGTGGATCTGTAGGTGTATCAGCAGTTGGAGATCTGTTCATTTGCTACCAATGCCGGAACAACGGTGATACGGATTACAATGACTCAGGTACAGTGGATCACAGAGTGTACTTACCATCATCGCTCAAGCTCCGAGTAAGGCCTCAAGCCTCCGAGAAGGCCCTTTAGACCGAGTAAATCTTGACTCTTCTGCGTAGCAGGCTATAAATTATAGCGCCTTCGGATTGAATATTGGTCAACTTCGAGTCCCTTGAAGTCTGCAGTTCACTTGAGTAGTAACCGGAACAAACAAGTCAAAACTACTGTTTTCTTTGCAATAACGGCAGTCTACGTGATGCGATTAAGTCGTTTTAGTGTGTGTGTCTCCGTCTGGCTGGATCATCTATGTGTTAACCGATATCTAAAACCAGACTATAGACGGAAACCGAGGTACAATATCACTAATCGTCCATGATACTCCTGGGCCCTAGCAGGACAATATCTTACTACGCACCCATTCAATCGTTCCCAGAGGCCAGAGAGCGTCATCACCCAGAAGACTAACTAGAGTACACAAGGAGTGACGACCACAGAGAGTAGTGACGGTTCAAGCTACTTGCTTCGCGCAACGTGCGTTATCACTATTCCTTTGGTATGTTTCATGTGTCGCGACTCGCGACAAACGCCTGACACTCTGGATTGGCCCTAGCGCTGCTATTGATACCCAGAATTGTGCCCTTATTCATGCTATCGCCCTGTGGATTGTCCTCTGGGATGACCCACCACTGCGTGCGATTGGAACATACAGGTTCTGCAGATCAGGCCTGCTGTAGATGCCGATGCGAATGAAATCATCGACGTGAACGGAGAGCGATCCTCCATCAAGACTTCAAAAGTCATTCCTTGATTCGTGATGCGGGGTGCCAGGGACCGATCCGACAAAGAATAGCATATACACTTGTGAGCATCCGTTCCTTGCAAAAGCGCTGAAATTGGTTTATGAAGATGTACGAATTACTTTCAATGAAACCAAAAAAGACGTTTTGAATATGTGTAGTCAATGCCAGTGGAAGTCAGCAGTAGCACGAACAGCACTGCCGTGCACCTGACCAGTATGCCGGCGGGGCTTGTTACTACAGCCAGCTGGAATTCTCAGGTAGAACAGACGGTATCGACATGAGAGGTAACTAGAACTATTCGAATAGAAAGCTATTACTACGTGAACTAGTCCTGAGGTGTGGATTATGGAACAAGAAACGTAAAAGAGGGAGATCAGAATAAATGAATTAAGGAAGTACAACACTGTCTGGGAGCAGGAACGAAACACGCTACACTTGGCTGAGCGGCTCGTATCCCCTCCGACTTGAGCCGCCCATCCTCAATCCAAGTGTCGCCAAGAGGCCTTTGCTCCTTCCTCCAGTAGAATCGTGCTCCACCTCCCCTCGGTCCATATCTCTCCTCTTCTTGGCCTCTTCAAATCCTTCGAGTGGCACATCGTACACTTGGCCATACTCCACGCCAACCTCCTTACCCATCGTCCAGAAATCCTTGCAATTCCTCACAATGCCCAGATCGAACGGATTCCGCCCACGTGCACCCGACGATGCGAGCGCAAGGCCGTGCGCCGCTCTCCCCCGCGTGAACCTGTCAAGTCCGAGCAGATTGAGCATGAACCCACCACAGGTTCCCGGGGCCGTCGCCATAGCGAAGACGCTGCCATGTCGATGGTTGTGCTCGTGCAGCCCACCGTCTGCTTCGCTGTCACCATCGCCACGCTCGGAACCCGGGGCATGCTGGTGATGGTGACGATGACCCATTTGCATACCCGCTCCACCGCCGCCTGCAGCGAGGGCCCCACGACCGCCCATGAAACCGAACCGTCCGAGGTTAGACACTTCGAACGTGGTAAGCTGCCGCGCAACTTGCCAGTACTGCGTCACAAGGAGTACGGATGTCCAGGTAAGTTGCAGGGTAGACCATATTGCAATGACGAAAAGGAATGTATCCTTTGATGTTATCAGACATGAAATGGATGACGAGCAGTCGTCGGATATTGGCGTGCGTGAAGGATTGTTCATGAAGACTGTGGTGACAATCAGTAATGAAATATATGCAAGCTCGTGCTTGTGACCCACAATCATAGCTGAGGTAGTCGAATAAGGCGATGCCAAGGACGAGGGTTGTCACAAATAGTAGGAATTGACGGTGGTTGTTTGCACCAACTGCCAGAGAATACTAAGTCATTGATTGCTCCGGAAAACAATAAAACAAACCGCAATTCCACACCCATGGACAGTGACTTAAGTCGGGGAGGTCAGAATAGACCGAGCGGGGTGGATGAATACCTTACTGGTCGCTCCTTGAGACACACCTATCGCATACACGACAGTGTTTTGACCGAAGAGGTTTTCTGGCCTGAATGTGGCTTGTAGCATAGGTCGCATGATAAACATGGTGCTCACCATACACTGAATGCAGAATGTTTGACCATTTAGTCGTCCCTCAGAGGCCAGATCTTCTATTATCTAACCCCATTCTCGTATCAGAGTGATAGCAAAGGTAATGGCACGTACTGCTTTCAGCTCTCCGTCGTTCGCTGGCCGAGGACATGCACCAGGATCGAGGGTAATTGCTCGGAAGAAGTTGTATGCACACAGAGCGAAGGCTAGTGCAAAAGCCAAATGGGTATATGAATGTTCAGGCAGCTCTGTCGAATGCATTAGGTGAGACGAGCTCAAAGGCTTACGTGGTAACACGTTACCTTTAACAAGCCTAGTAGCCCATCCGTACCCAACCCATAGCATAGATGCAGCAATAATTCCAGCAAAGTACGGACTTTGGTTGACAGTCCCCGTGTAGCTGTCCTTGTTCAAAAGAACGCGTGTAACAATCTTGCACGATCGCAGATGAGCCAGCCAGTCGAGCAAAGAGAGGTGAGACTCACGTGATGCATGGCAAAAAACTCGGCCATCGAGAATAGTATACCGACATACCACGGAAGGATGCTCAGAGTGGTAAAGATGATGTATAGGAACGTCGAAGGCAATACGAATATGGCGGTTTTGGTGTTTCTCTGCCAAATGTATCAACGAAGATGTGAAATGAAGTATGAGAACGCCTACTTCATTCAGTGGTGCTGTCTTCTTGACGCCAAATTCGGACATGCCACCTTCCTCCATGGCCCGCTTCCACGCACCCAAGCTTTTTAGTTCGACAGCCATGTCTCTCGGAGTCCGCCCTTCTGCATCCTTTGCGTGGATATCTGCACCCATGTCCACGAGGCGACGAAGAATGACTCTGTTTCCTCTCACGACAGCCCAATGGAGCGGTGTAAGTCCGGCGTCATCTTTTAGGTTTGGGTTTGCTCCATGCTTCAGCAACAAGTCAACAGAGAGTGCGTCTCCCTGGTACGCTGCCCACATGAGCGATGTATGCCCTTGCAGGTCGCGCGAGTCCACGTTGACGGGCTGATGGAGCAGATAGAGAAGTGGCATGACAGACGAAGAATGCGTGACAAGATGCAAGGCATTGTATCCCTGGGAGTCAGTGATATTCGGGTCGGCGTTATTCGATATGAGTAGGTGCACAACGTAGAGGTATCCATTCCTTGCGGCCCATTGGAGGGGGGTCGCCTGAAGATCGCCGCCGATGGCATCGACGTCGGCACCTTGTTCTATCAAAAACCGACAGGTGGCGAGTTGGGCGTTGATTGCTGCCCAATGAAGTGGCGTGCTGCAGGGCAAGTAAGCACAGGGACGGGACGTTTCGGCAAGCGTGACGAACACGTTCTGCTCATCTCTGTCGTTCACGGTCGCATTGCCCGACTCGATGAGCTGTTGGACCGTCGCAAGGTCGCCTCTCTGTGCCGCGGAAATAATCTCCTGCTGAAAACGGCGTGAGCATGGAAGAAGACGAATAAAGTTGGGTTTCCCACCACAGGCTGGGTTGGTTGGGAATGCGAGATGGTCCCGGTCGCTTGTTCGTTGTCGAGTTTTGTCGTTGGCTCTGCCTTGTGATTTGGTTCGTTCATGTCGTTGTTCGTCGTCGCCGCTGTGACGGCGCTGTCGTCGTCCGTGTCGAGGATGGCTGTACGCTCCGTAGCACGTGGGCAGTGTTCAAACCCTACAGCGAGGTTAGGGTTAGACGTCCTCTCTGGTCCACCATGTTACTGGAGGAACTGCTCCTGCTCGGCGCGAGGTTTGCACCCGCCTCTCGCGTATCGAGTCCTGACCGATATTTAGCTAGCATCTGCGTATTTCTCTGCTGTCGGGTGTTCCTGCAAAGAGGGCTTTATAATGACCTAGGTGTTCTTACTCCGGCTACGCAGGACGCTCTTCCGCCGTCAGCGACAACGCCGAAGTTGAATGCGACCAAATCATGGCACTCTGCGCTCTCGCAAGCCTGCTTCGCGATCTGCTTCACGGAGTGTTGTATGCTGTTTGCCATGTTACTCTGTCAAGGGTTCCATCTTCTTGACCCATAGTGTGTACTCGCACGATCTTGCCAGAGTGTCCTCGCTGATGCTGGCCGTACATAGCGTCCGATTATACACGTGGAGAGTGTCTCTCTCCCTCTTGTTATCGACTATTATTATCCTCGTGCCAATTTCCTTTTGCATGGTCCTCACCTATCGATCGGGTCAGTTACTGTGATCATATACACCTTACCTGTGGCAATTAATAAGACCTTGCAGATACTCCTAACGTTTTCAACGTCAGAGCCCTCGCCTTTTTGCTCCCCGTTGCATTTTTTATTTTTATCTTGTCATTTATTCCCCTTCCCGCGGAGCTCACGCCATACAACCCTCTCACATCGACGGCTGCTCGGCTAGTGGTCCTCGGAACGATCATTCTCGGCCTTCTATCAGGATTAGGTGCCGTGAACGGTGCGTGGAGCACGTTCGCTCGTACTGTGTACGTCGTCGATTTAATGTGACTGGTGAAACTTCACAACTCATTGCTTTGATATGGCTAAGGACTGCCCCCTCCGCCGCTTCTATCGCTTCGGCGGAAAACGCCCTCGAACGAGTTCGATCTGACTTACGTGAACGCGCCAGTGATCTCGATACGCACGGGGCTTCCAAGGTAGAACTTTTCTCTTGATAATAGGTTGCGGCTGAACACCTGCGGCAGCCACAGGCCGATGGCTCCTGGATATCGCGGATAACTTTCAAGCGCGATCCCCGTAGGATTTTGAATTACATACCTGGCGGGTGATATATTCAAGTTGTCCCGCTTTAGATCAAGGTTCTTTGCAACAAGAAATCATCGGTTTGCAGGCGCTCGAATCGCAAATGATGACCAGGGTCGTGTCGTTGAAACGCAATCGCGAACACAGCAAGTTCGCACTCTCCATTCGCGGCAAAATTCTCAGCAGAGTATGGGCGGTCTATTGCATATGCAGGGTGTTTAGTGTAAGTGCTCGCATAACGTCACTCATGTCGCCGTTTTCACTGACACATCTGGCCCTGCCCAGTCTGTGGTGAATTTACTATCTCCTCCATCATCCACGGACGACAAAACGTCATCGTACGGGGATATCATCGCGCACATTATCGCTTATTTAGTTTCCATACTACCGGCTGCGTTCGGAAAGCCAAGCATAG
>JBBPTU010000955.1:0-16019 GCA_038094295.1 Tylopilus aff. beelii | reverse complement strand
GTTGAATAGGAAAGCTAGTTGTCTACGTTCAAGTTACTCCTGGACCTGTAGGCATCCTCGATCGCGACCCCCGTGGGAAGCTAGGACCCGGAACGTTTGGCCGCGTGTTCCGGACGCGGCCCTGTATCTTCCATCCAAACGCCATCCGTGTTGAGTATTTACGCTCACTTACTTCAATTTTGACCTCGTCAACGAAATATCGCGAATCCATCCGCCCTCTACCATCTGGGGGCCTCAAGGCCACGTTCCTCGGCGCTGACGAAATGGTAAGTATGCCCACAAACCCATCTCTTAACAACCGCTTCCAGGCGATCGATTTTTTTTTGGAAAAGTGCCTACTTCAGCGCCCCTACTTTGAGGTGCATATGCGTACTCACCGAAATGAAAGGCTTGGTTTTGACGACTGTTGCTTGGTCTTTCCATGACGCGGACGGGCTCATTGCAGACCCCATCGGTCCGTCGTTTTCGATTTCGGCAAATGAGAACCGGCGTCCACGGAACAGCTCAAAGGTCAGTGAATATTCTCCCTCACGTACGTTGTGTAGCTCACCGGTTGATAGAATTGATATACCGAGAAGTGTAGGCCACCACCCCGGATCTTCAAGTTTGGTGACCTGCGTATTGCCCCGTGTACCGCTTGTTCCCTTGATTATTATTAGCCAGCCGGTCTTGGCCAGCGGCTGGCGCTATTTGGATTCTTGAGGGTCCCTCTTGCCCGTGGAAATGCAACGATGCCCTTTCAGTCGCCGCAATTCATGCTAGACTATGCTAGTTAATCTCGCCCCATGATGCGAAGCCGTCTTATAAGAAGGCGTAACAGCGCTACGGTACCAGCGTCCCAGACTCTCACGACACTAAGCCCAAAAGGTCGAGAAGTCACCATCTCGCTACCGAAAGGGGGCCGAGGCGGCGTTCCGGAATACGAACGATGATCCCTTGCACCGCACTCCTGCCAACCCCTTGCCCTGGTAAGAGTCCGTGCCTCGCGGAACCCTGAACCCTTGGAGAGTGATGTGCACCGGCAGATGGATACGTAACGCAACGCGCCATACGTTTTGGAGGGTCGACTATGCGTGTGTGCAATGCGTGTAGCCTAGTATGCGTGACGTCACACCTTCGTTTTCGGGCGCTGATGCGGAGGTCCTTGAGAGTTGACGTGAGAGATCGCTTGGCATGCAGTAATCGTACCAATTCGATCACGACTTGTCCGAAGCCATCGACGCCAGGCCGAATGGAACTGGAAATTGGGATGCAGACTTGGGAACGGGTCGACGAGAGTCTTTTGACGTCACTCGCTTGGCGAGGACTCGGACGTTTTCTCTCGATGCGGAGTCTCCCGTGGAGAAGTGGGAGAGGAAGAGGGCTCGGGCAAGCGCCAGTTATGTACATCCTGCATCATGCAAACCTGTGGTATGTCGTACTTTATTGAATTGATGGGTCCTCGGTAACGGTCCAGAAGTACTGCCAGAGCGTCAGAGCACTGCATCGCTGCCGAAGCGCTTGCCTGGAAGCCTGTCCGCGGGGAGGTGCTTTACCCACTCTGTGCGGCCGGCTTGGCCGGTTGGGTAAATGATGACGTTTGTGATTATTTGCATCGCCCGAGCCTTGGCAAATGTGATGCATCACGCGCATCCCTGAGCACGGACGACGGACATGACCAGTAGAGCTAATATAGGGGACTTTTTAAATAGCAAGCAGTGTCGACAAAAGTAAATCGTCGCCATGAAACGGTCAGATTCTCGCGGACAGCTCGGCTGCATATACGGCATGAGCATGCCGCATGCCGATGAGTCATTCAGGACAAGTGTGCGTTCTGAGAGAGAAATACAAGGCAGTCTGCCTTCAAGTTGTACCGCCAGAAAAGAAGAAAAAGGCTAACTTGCCGACTTTGTTCTCCACGTGCACCAAGTTCCTGAAGGATACCATAAGCGGTGTCATTGGGCGATGCAGCATGGGATGTGATCCAAGCAATTGAAGGCGAGGTCAACTCGGATCGATAATCAAGATGCGCAGTAGTGGCCATTAGTGGGACTCCGAGTCACCTCACTTGTCGCGCTGTTGCAACTGGGCGAATCATGGCGATGAGCGCTGAGCCGTAGTCAGCGGTGACAGCGGCACAGCTCAGCCGTGTGACAGCCAATCGAAGGACTGATCATGTCGTGCAGGACCTTTTTCTTACCACCTCCACTGCCTCGTTCAGCGGAGACGGATCGCGGGCTTAGAACGGTCTGGACGACGATTTGGAGATTGCTCGAGGCACGTTCGACCGAGAAAGGCGCCAGGGACGAGAAGGATGAGTGTTCCGCCCGTGCCTCCGCGTCCGCCTGTCTGCGATGCGCCAGGTTACGTGGTTCAGGACCAGCCACCTCCCCTGCCTCCTCTTCCCCCTGCCTCCTACTCCCAACCATCACCTCCTCCCCCTCCCTCCTCTCCCCTCCCCGCGCCCCGTCCCCATCGCTTGGATCCGAACCTACCCGCCAATGTGCGCCGCGTGTAAAGTGTCATTCCGATGTGTCGCTGATTACCCTATTTTTTATATTACATGTACAAACAGATGGCAAGGACGCTCGACAACCAAGCCGCTGCTTTTCACCAGCCTCCATACGACCCGTACCGCGCGCTCTCCCCCAGGGCTCCCCCGCCTCAGCAGCCTCCCCAGAACTACTACCCTCCCAATCGCTTTTCAGTCCAGCCGCCACCCAACCAGAACGCTCTGGGCTCTTGGAATCAGTTGCAGTCCCCTGCCGCAGTTCCTCTCCCTGCATCACCACGGCCCCCGCAGCATTCTCACTCCCACCACCCATCTTACCAGCCGCCGCCGCCTCTCAACCATAGATCTTCCGTTCCAGTACTTCCCAACTACGGCCAACCTCCCCAGCAGCCACAGATGCACCCGCGAGCCAACACCATGCAACCACCATACGCCCCGGCAAAGGCACCCTCTCCGCCCCGGCAAAATGGTGCACCCTCCCTCACGGCCCCGCTCCCAACCATTCAGTCACTGACGACCGCCCTTCCCACCGTCCAGCAGTCCAACCACGACCCTGGTCTTAAAATCAGCTGGGCGCGTGACGTCCTCATGCTTGTCGATCGCGCTCAGCAAAATACTTCAGGCGACGCTCCGCCACCTGGACCCGCTACCATTCAGGACCCACAACTAGCACGCCTCGTCCAAATCGCGGTCCCGCTCGTTCTTCAGATCGCGTCCGCGCAACACCCTAACCCTGTTCCTGTCTTTGCTGCAGAGGCGATCTACCTTCGCGCTACGTTTGCAGCGTCGGGTGCATACCCTGAGTATGCCCCACACAACCCCCGTGTCGCCTTCCGTGATTTCGAACAAGCTGCGCGGGCTGGGCATGCACAGGCTTGGTTCCGTCTTGGCCGTGATTATGAAAATTTCAATGATGCGACGCATGCCCGCGATTGCTTTGAACGTGGTGTGAAGCTCAACGTCGAGAGCTGTGTTTACGTATGTCTTGCCGCCGCTCTCATGCATTTTCAAGTAAATTTCACACACGTGTGACAGCGTATGGGGATGGCACACTTGATGGGTCAGCTTGGCCTCCCAGCCTCACCAGAGGCCGGCCTTCCCTTGATTCACCGCGCTGCCACCCTCGCTTCTGTGCAAGTGCCGCAGCCCGCGTATGTGTATGGTTTACTTCTCCTCGGGGAATTTGCGCACGTCACTGTTCCTCCTCACCTTCTCGCGCCTCTTATACCTCCGCACTCATCGGCGGAGCAAGAAGCGCGTCTTCATTTGGAGCGGGCTGCGTTCCTGCACTTTACTCCTGCACAGTACAAGCTCGGCCATGCGTACGAGTTTGCGCTCCCGCCGTTCCCGTTCGATGCACTGCTGAGTGTCCAGTACTATTCCTTGGCAAGTCAACAAGGCGAAGTCGAGGCCGACATGGCGCTCAGCAAGTGGTTCTTGTGCGGCGCAGAAGGTGCCTTTGACAAGGACGAGAACCTGGCATTTACGTTCGCCGAAAAGGCTGCCAGAAAAGGGCTCCCAAGTGCCGAGTTTGCGATGGGATATTACAAGGAAGTCGGCGTCGGTGGGGTTAAGGACATCGAGGCTGCCCAAATGTGGTACCAACTGGTGGGTCGCGCCGAGCGGCACGTTCCGACATGGCTAATGTCTATTTGACTCGATGTAGGCATCCGATCATGGTAACACGGATGCGACAGAGCGTCTGGCTGCGCTGTCGCAGCCTTCCCCGCAATCGCTCTCGCGGCAGGAACACGATGACATCACGGAAACGAAGCTCGTGCGCAAGCGGACGCAGGCGAAACAACGTTCGGAACGCGAGAGCGGTGTGGCACCTCGCGCATCCATGGAAGACGGACGACAGGTAGTCGAGGTGATCCGGAAGAACTCGACGACACGGACGAACGGACCGGGATCCGCCGGGCCCAACCCGGTCTTGCCGCCCGTCGCCGAAAGCCCCCCTGCGTCCGTGATGCCAAGCCCGCAGATGCCTCCGCCGGGCGCAGCTCCCCCAGCAGGCCCCGGTCCCGCGCAGCCGCGGCACTTCCCCAATCAGCACCGCTACACGCTCGTCGATCCTGGTGCGAACCCGGCGGTGCAGTCGCCACCGCCTTCGAGGCAAGAGTCGCCGAGCTATGCGCGCCCGGCCGGACGTTCGCCTGGTCAGCGCGCGGGGAGCATGCCCACGCCCGCGTTCCCTCAAGACGGCGACGCCGGCCCAGGGACACCGTCACAGTCGGCGGCGCCGCGCCACAAAGGCCCGACGACGTTTGCAGAGATGGGCATCCAAGGCGCGCGGCTCGAGGAAAAGGAATGTGTGATCATGTGATTGTCGACGTTTTTTTTTCTTTTCTTTTCTCCACTCGTTCACCGTTGTTTGTCTGACGCGATGCCATCGCCCGTTGCTGATTCTGGATCGGTCTCATGATTCCCTCCCCATGTCGGTCGGTTTTCGTGGCCGTCGACGGACTCTGTTCCCTCTGTTTGTCTACCTTATGTTGATCGGACAGTCGTCTACGCGTGCTGTGTTACAAGTAGTAGGGCGTATGTAGAGCCGTCGTCGAGTGACCCTAGTATATAATAGCGAATGTCATGCATCAGTCGTCTAGTCAGTAATCCATCGAGAGGATCGCGGCGCGAGGGCATATTTAGTAGGCTCCTAAGTGGCTGTTTCTTCCGGACCCGGAAGACATCAGCGCCTGACTCCTAGCACAGGTTTCTCTCCAGGAACTGCGTCTGGCGGGGAGACAGCGGTTAAATGGGGTTGTCGCCACTAGATGGCCCTCTGACGATCGACGCCGGTGTATAGACGAGCGGAAGCCGTGGTTACCAAACGAGCAAAGCTGGCAGTCTGTCGCGCCCAGTTGAGCGACATTTGATCATGGCGGTCTTATGGCTGCGTATCAGAGGATGCCATCTGGACTAATTCCAACGATCACCAATTTCCGTTGGCATGTTAATGAGTCCGCTCACCCGACGCTCGTGGAAAGCCAGGCGCAGCCCCGCAGAAAGGAGTCAAGGTCAATATGAGCAGCCCCTGAAAACAGAACGGGAGGGTGCGAGAACTAGGAGAAAGGTCAGAAATGGAAACCGGCGACGTATACCGTCCGTCACGAAATCATGACCGTTGGGATCTATCTTCACTCATTCGCGCCCTTTGACGCGTATGGATGCGCATACGCGCGCAGTTCGTTGTCTCCCTAGTCCAAAGATGTTGTCGTGCACGACGCAACAACGCGACAAACGACAGACGAGGACAGCGCTGCCTGATGCGGATGCAAGCAAGACCGCTGGTGCGTATGCCGGTTAGGAGTCCTTCGTGCGCGCAGGCGGCGTCGGCTAGCCCCTAGCAAGCATGGAGAGCTCGTTTATAGGGCGTTAGTCCCGGAAGTGGAAACACGCACCTGCCAGTGGCGGACCGGTGGCGGTTCGTCGCGGAATAAGTCTGACGTCATGCCCGACACAAGGGTCGTGTGGACCTCGCTTGTCGTACAGGAACGCACGTTTGTTGGCGGTGCCGACAGGAACACGGTGTCATTCGTTTTCGAGAGGTCTAGACGCAAGGTTGACGTCCGACGCGAGCCACGACACCTGTCGTGGAGGCAAGCATCTGTGTAGTGTGTGTACCGATGAGGCACGTACGAGTCCTGGACCTAGACGTTGCCAGTGATTACATAAAAAAGGCGTACTGAGTTACTATCGACGCGTCCAAGGGCTCGCCAGTGCGCAAGCTCCACGGACACGTCATCTACACCGCTTGTCAGACGTTTCAATCATCATCGATTATCGCCTACTGGTGTTCCGTGTTACGGTGCGACTATCCGAACCCACGGCGTCCGCGATCTGTTCTCCCCAGTGCCGAAATCCACACTGACGATTCTGTTGGGTGCATGTTTGACGTCCTGCATGAGCCCGGTATGTTCTCGGATCGACTGTCGCGGCGTAGGAAGAACATGCCTATTGCACGTGTTGATTTTCCCGTGATCCGACGCGGAAACATGCTTCCGTTTACTTCTCAGCGCACAACCCGCCTTATGTTTATGGACCGCCATGCCAGACTACATAGTCCCGGCTCTCGCGACGCTTCGTCAAGCTCTCATTCTATCCCACCACTATGGAGGTCCAAGTGGTGCAAAAATGCGCGAGCTCAAAATGAGCGATCGCGCGCACAAAATAAGTGATCGCGAGCACAAAAGGACAGATTGCGCACACAAAACGAGTGAGCCGACGATCCGCGCACAAAACCATTGTACGAGGGACCACACAATCGCGCGCACAAATGGGACTGAACAAGGTGCGCACAAAGAGTAAACGAGCACAAAGTATAAGAACTCGGCGCGCTATATTCTCGGTGCAGCGCACTACATACTTTTCAACCGGGGCGCACTACTTTCGACCAGGGCACGCTACTTTTTCGAACAAACATCACATTTTGGATAGTACATTAGGGAACTACAGTTATACATAATAAACCATACTAGGTCTACTCGCGGGTACAATGTGGTGGCCGGGTTGGTGCAGACGTGTCATCCTCACTCATGACGCGGTGGTGACAGCGGCGGGGCTGCCACCATGGCTGCCGTGTCACTATTGATGACGCCGTGGTTAGGGAATGGCACGGGTGGGAGGCACCTGCACCCGGACTCTGTGTTGACGCCGCTTGAAGGGCCGGATGGCAAATGGATGGTGTCGAGCGGCCAGGCGGCGTGGGGGCATTGAGAGCGAGCAGATGGTGTCGACAGTGAACGGCTGCACTCGTGTCAACGCCATTCGAACAGCCAGGTGTCGAGAGGGAGTGGAGAGCGTCGACAACGAGCTATTACACCCGTGTCGATGCCATTCGAATGGCCAGGGGGCGGGAGGCGTCGAGGGCGAGCGGATAGCGTCGACAATGAGCGATTGCGCCCGTGTTGAGGCCATTCGAATGGCCATGGGGCGGGAAGCGTTGACAGAGAGTGGTTGCGCTCGTGTCGACTCTGTTCGAATGGCCAGGGGGCGGGAGGGATCGAGTCAGTGGAAGGCGTCGACAACGAGCTATTGCGCCTGTGTCGAGGCCATTCAAATGGCCAGGCGTGGGGAAGTGTTGAGGGCGAGCGGTTGCGCTCATGTCGACGCTGTTTGAATGGCCAGCGTCAAGGGCGAGCAGATTACATCGACAGCGAGCGGTTGTGCTCGTGTCGACGCAGTGCGAACGGCCAGGCGGCGGGTGGCATTGAGAGCGAGCGGATGGCATCAACGCTGTTTGAATGGCTAGGTAGTGGTGGCGTTGACGTGGGTGAGTGGAAGGTGTTGACAACAAGCGGTTGCGCTCGTGTCGACGCCATTCGAGCAGGCAAGCGGCGGGGGCATCGAGGACGAGCGGATAGCGTCGACAGCGGACGGTTGCGGCTGCATTGACCAACACGATGGTGAGGTGGGCGCGGATGCGTCGTTGTTGCTAGCAACGCAGTGATCGAGTCGGTGTGGGCGCGCCATTGTCACTGACGACGCGGTGATGGGGTCGGTGCGGGTGTGCCGTCGTCGCTGACAATGTGATGGCGGGGTCAGCGCTGGCGCGGGTTGCCAGGCGCGCACTGTCGTTGCTGACGGTGCAATGCTGGAGTTGGAGCATGAGTGTTGTCGTCACTGGCACGGTGGTAGTTGTCGTTCCTGCTGTACCTGCGCGATACCCGTACCCGTGAACCTCAGTCGTCGACAGGGTCCTGACGGTCATTGTTGTCGTGTCGTCACTGACAGGGTTCTGGTATTCGTGACGCGTCGCACGGACGTCGGTATCCTAGTGGTGGTAATCGCATCACTGACGTTATGTCGTCGTCGACAATAGGGCCATGGCCGTCATTGTTGTCGTGTCGTCACTTCGTGATTTTTTCGTGTCCCCTGATTGTGCAGCCAAGTCATTCCAGTTGTCGTCATCGTCAACAGGGCCGAGGTAGCCATGCCTGTCGTCGTCATGATCCCAAGGCCTAAAGGACAGGTGAATGGTCGAGGTGGAAAAAGACGTCGAGATTCGAGAAAAGCCAACATGGGCCACGTGATACACTTTGGGAAATTTTTCGCCAAGTCCAACTCAGACCAGTTGGGTGGAGCGAGAGGCATCGCCCAGTCTATACAAGTCATCAACAAAGGCACTCAATGACCCGACAACCTTTCCCTCTCCCTCAAAGATGCACGGTTCCTATCACTGGGTATTCAAACGCCCTCTATCTGCAGTGTTGGTGCCCATGACCACGGCCGCCCTCGCAGCGTCGAGCACGGCTTACCCCGTCCTCAACGGTCTCCTGGACGTCTCGCTCGTGATGCACAGTTGCATCGGGGTAAGCAGCATCGCGCGTCATCTCGGACTGGACACCACTGACGTTGTCGCACGTAGTTCGATGCCATACTCGTCAACTATCTTCACAAGCGCAAGTTCCCTGTTCTCAGGCCTCGGGCAAACGCAACGTGCTCAGTCTCGTCATGAACGACCCACAGTTATCTTGTCGTTCATCACCGCCGTGTCATTTCGACCCCACCTGCTTGTCTCCCCGGGCCACCGTTGCTGTACCATCGCGAGCCCCACGGCCAATTCCCTGTCGCCGTCATGTCGTTTTCATCCCCACCAGCTCGTCTCATGCCTCCGTCGTAGGCGCGTCATCTCAAGCCCAACTGCTTATTCGCCATCACCGACTCGCGGTCGAGTCCTGCCGCTGCCTTGTTGTCATAAGCCCAATCCCATGTTCCCTGTCACCTCCGCACCGTTTCGGCTTGAGCCCCATTACCACCGTGTCCTCGTGAGTCCAATCGATCGTCCCCTGTTACTGCCACCACCTCGTTGTCTAAGAGGATGAGGCACTACCACTGCCATCACCACATCATCGACAACGACAATGATGCGGCGGCAACGGTGGCAGCAACTACGCTGCTACCACTCATTTTCTTGTGTAGGATGAATAGGTAATTGTCGTAGTTTACCTGTGTAAGTAACGTACCCAATCCGAAGACTTAGAGTAGTGCGCCCGTCTGAAATAGTAGCATTACTAGTGTGCTGAGTATTTGTGCAATTGGACTCTGTCCCTCGTTTTGTGCGCGTGATCGTGTCCTCGCTCGTTTTGTGTGCGCTACCCCGTCCATTTGTGTGCGCGACCCCTTGTTTTGTGCGCGCTACCCTCATTTGCGTGCGCGCATTTTTGCGCCACTTGGACCTCCATACACCACCTGAGTAATCTCTATGATCCAGCCATTGCGTTTCGTGCTGTATTGCATGCTGGTACGCTCGCTCGTTATTCAACAATAAGTTTCTGTGCTCACTGGGTGATAGTTTATTTTCGCAGTCATCACATTGGCGTTGTCTGCAGTGAGGATACATTATACCACCACCATATCCCCACAGGATCCAACAAACCATGGAGCTCGTTTCCACGGTACGCCCTCGTCTCTCCAAGTTTTGGATTTGCTGACCGCGAGTCGTTCAACTCAAGATCCCGTGGTTGCTGAACTCTTGGCGACCAGCATCCTCACGATTCTGTGGGCAACACTTAGGTAAGGCCGCTCTTATTGTGTCGACGTACCCTTGAGTTCGTTGCTGAATACAACACCAGCATGATCCTCAACTGCCTCGACCACAGTCTGTTCGTGGTGGAGCGTATCGGTCTCTTTGTTTTATTCCTCCTGTGGCTGGTTGGCGCTGCCATCGCCACGGTGCGTAACGTCCTATACTCGTCATGATTTTCGCTGACACGCCTTTGATCCGCAGCATACCAGCAATCCGCCAAAGATCCACGTATATTGGGGAAATCTCTCTTCGTGCTGGGTCTACTGGCAGTGTCGTCACCTGACGGCAATGCTCGCCTTTGCCTGGCTCGCTTGGATCGTCGTGTTCGTCTTGCTCCTGACGCTCCTGTTTATGGATGCGCGCACGAAGAATCGCCGTAATTCTGTAGCAAGGCAGAGCGGTCCTACCAAGGTCGTGGACACGGAAAAATACGGCGATTCTCGCCCAGCGCACAGATATCCCATTCAAGACGTAGAACGTGATCACCTTCCGCCAGTGCGAAGCAGTCCCGTCGAAATCGTGAGCGCAGAAAAATATGATGAAGCTCCGCCAGTGCATGAGAGTCCCACCGAGATCCCGAGCCCTGTGGAAGAATATGATGATTCTCCACGAGTGCATGATACTCCCATACCGGTTGCGGATGGCAAGAAATGTGACTACTGTGGAAAGATGGACTGCCCGAAGGATCCTGACCGGCACTGACGACCTTGGTGGCGTTATTTGTAGATTGGGCGGGTCCCTGTTTCGTGTTATTGGCTTTAGAGGGTAGTATACTATGTCTTAATTAAATCGTATTTTTCAACTTATCTGGAGGAAGCTCGCAGACAGAGAGAAGCCCCTCAGTGACCGTATACACGGGAGAGACCATCGTTGAGAAATCAACTTGCGCCTCCTCGTGAATGGAGGTTTGGCACCATTAATACAAGAGTCGGGCTGTGAGATAAACTAACCACAAAGCGACTCACATGTCGCGGGCGGCCTTGATGCTGGTGTTGGTACTAAAGTCAGTTCTTCAAGCTCCAGACGTACTTCCTGATGGAGTGTGTAAGTCAAGCGTGTGGCGTCTGAGAAGTTGAATGGAGGGAAGCCTTGTGTTACCAAGTCAAGCGATGATTTGTGGCTGTACGATCTCCTTGCATCAGATATGCCCAACATGACCGAACCCAATGCTACGACGTTTTCCGCAGAGTCCTACTTTGAAACTCAACCAGAGCCAACAACACTTCAAGCCGACATCCAAGCTGTATCTTATTTCATCAATAGACAGATAGAGAATGGGAGAAGAGTCGTGCTCGTCACGGTGAATGGGTCCTCACGTCGTCGGACACAGTTCATTAATCTGATGGCATGACTAGAGCGGGGGTACGACTGTTCCACTGGAGCTTCATGTGTGAGCCTGAGCTTCAAGAGAAGCCATGATCACTACTCATGCACTCGACCATAGTGTCCGGTTTCTTGATAACTTCAGCGCAGGTGCATCGCTTCAGTCACATCATTATGATTTCGCTCATGATTTCGTTTACAGGGACACGCGGAGCTACCTCCGCCGAGTACTTTTTGAAACAAGGATATGCAGTCATATTCATGCATCGGCAATTCAGTCTCCAGCCATTCAGTCGGAACTACTCCCATTCGACCCATCCCTTTCTCGATTTCCTCGAGATCGATGGACTATCACCAACTTCTTCCACAAACCCACATTCAAACGACTCCTCGCCAGGTGCCGCGCAGCCACGCATTACAGTGAGGGCGTCCGAAAAAGCGGCCTTGTTGACCGTCTTGCGGGCATACAAGGCCGTGCAGGCTGAGGGAACCCTCCATACCCTCACGTTTGTCACCGTAAACGATTACCTCTATTTGTTACGCGCGATCAGTAAAGAAATGGGAAAATTGGGACCCAAGGCTATGTATTACCTCGCTGCAGCCGTCAGCGACTTTTTCGTTCCCAGACGAAAGATGGTCAGTACGCTCTTCGCGTGCTTCGAGGATTATTAAACGACGGGCATCAGTCGGAACACAAGATCCAATCTGGAAAGGGCAGCTTACTGATCGAAATGGATCAAGTGCCCAAAATTTTGAAGCCGCTGGTCTCCGAGTGGGTACCTTCTGGATTCGTTGTCTCATTCAAGGTATTTCTGTTTGTCGACCATCCTTTCGCTTGCTTATTTGTCGAGTGGTCAGCTTGAAACCGACCAAACGTTGCTCATACCCAAAGCGCGTCAAGCACTTGAGCGATACGGACATCAGGTCGTCATTGGAAATGACTTGCACCATCGAAAACACCGCGTAGTATTACTGTCTCCAAAGGTATCCCCGTCGGACGCGAAACCTCGTCCGAATGGGGTGGAATACGAAGAGATGTGGATCGAGATCGACTCTTCACCCTCTGCACCGCCCAAGGAGATTGAAGAGGAGATCGTGAAGGAGCTGGTGGCACGGCACGAAGCCTGGATCCAGCGGGCGTGATACAGTGATATGTGAAGGAGGAAAGAGAAGTCTAATACAACTTGACTGTAAAGTAGAACTGGCCTGTAAGCTAAGCGAGCCTTTATTGTCTTGTTAGGGTTAAGGTTACGACTTTGACACTTGCCAACCAACATGGCGGACCCGGAGACGACTGGGAGGAGGTACGAACGTCGACAGCGTCGCGGACGTGCTCACGGACAATCTTCGACAGCGAACCCGTACACGACGAGAGCGACGAAGACGCATCGGAAGCCCAGGCACAGGTCATCGCGTCTTTGCGGGCGCAAGTGACGGACCTGTTCTCGCAGGTCACTCAACTCAACACCAAGCTCGTCGCCTCGTACGATCGAGTGTCGAACCTCGAGGACGAGCTCCACGATACCTCCTCCTCGCTGCGTAATGCCTCGGTCACCATATCCTCCCTCGAACTCGAACGGAGTCACCACCTCGCCGCTCTGAACACGGGTCTGCTCGTGGAAAAGGCACATGTTACGGCAGAGCTCAACAGGCTGATGGAGCGCGCGACGGAGGAGGCGGCTCAGCGCGGTCAGGCGGAATCTGCACGGCATGACATTGAAAAGGACCTCGACGACCTCAGTGCGACTCTCTTTGACCAGGCGAACACCATGGTCGCGGAGGCACGGCTCAGTCAGGCAAAGAGCGAGCGCAAGGTGCAGGATGCGGAGCAGGCACTCAAGATTGCGGAGGATGCTGTACAAGACATGCAGGTTCAGATGCAGTCTCTCCAAGCAGAAAAAGAGACGGCCGAACGCGAAGCACGGGAGGCAAGGGTCACTGTAGGCAAGGGGAAGTGGGTCGAGCGCGACGATGTGCGCGTTGGGGAGGTGCCCAAGATTCGCTTCATGATGACTCACGCGCCCTACGCTGAATTCATTGCGTTCGTCGGTCACCTGAGAGCATTGAGGGTATCACAGCCTGCACCACCCATCATCTCAACGCTTCTCGGCCAACCCTTCATCGCGCGCCTGCTAAACGAGGATTCGTACGTCATCTGACCCACTCTTCTTTGGCTGGTCTGACAGCATGTATGAAGCGAACCCACCGTGCGGTTGGACCTCGCACCTTCCTTGAATTGGTTGTCCCGTCGCTCGGTGCTTACTGCGATTCACACCGGGATGCTGACCGTGGAGCCCGTACCCTTTTCAAGCCTCGTTCAGGAGCTACACCAACAACCCCAGTCAGCATCATCCACTACCTTATCTTGCGCTCTCTGCGGAACACCCATCGCCCGATTACCATCTACGGCTCCTGTTTCGCGAACACACCAATCGAACGGGAGTTCGTGGTTCAAATACCCTCTTGCTCTCAGTTCGACGCAGAATCTCAACACAGGTACAACACTGTCGGCAGAAAGCGAGCCGCCCGGCCAAGTTTACATTTTCCGTCTCGCCACTGCCACTACCTCCGCCCCACCGTCAACCATCTCGCCAACACACACTTCTTCGGCGTCCGTATCAGCTGCTAGCACCTCCTCCCGACCTCCCCTCAACGTACCGTCGTCCCGCGTCATCCAGACTCAGACACATAACTCACCATACCCTCTATGTACGTCAAACTATTGCCTGACGAGGCTGCGAAGTACGTGTTCTTTGTGGGCGTTTGTGCGTGTTAGCATTGTGGAGCGGATATGGGAGGAAGAAGTAGGCCGGCCTCCAAAATCTATCGGGATTAACGGACACATCTCCCAGGAGTCGCCGTCATCGACCGACGCGAGCGCAGGAAACCAGCTCCCGAACGGTACAGTTTCTCCTTCTAGTTCTGAGAAGCCTCCCGTCCCGCCACGACGAAGGAGGTTATGGGAGATGGCTAGTGCATTAGGGGAGAGGGCTGTTAGTTGGGGTAAGGAAGCTGGAGAGAACATCAAAGAGAAGGAGAAGGATGGCACGAAGAAGCTGCCACCGCCACCTCCTTCGCATCCCTCTGTTCCTCATCCTCACGCCGAATCCCCCACTTCTCAGGTAGAAACACATGAACCCCCACCGCTTCCAAAGCGCGACGTTGTTCATGATACGACCACGACCGATACAGTTATCCCGCCGTCAGACACGCTCAACGAGACCAAAGGGCTTACTGTCAGCACGAATGGCCATATCGACCCCGAAAGACTTGCATCTGACTCTTCGTCAACGTCCGCTGGCGAAATCACCTTTACTACACCCCCATCCGAGGCTTCCCAGTCGCCAGTCGCAACTGTACACCCCATCGCTGCTGCCGATGCGAGCGTGTCACCTACTCAAGACCAAATACTACCTTCCCCTCCTGCCGTCCCTCTCCCCGCAACACCCACCACACCAGCCACCACCACCGCGCAACCAGCCTCTCCCGCACAACGTCCCCGTTCACGCCTCTCCTCACCTGCATCGCTACCACCGAGTTCTCGCCCTGCGAGTCCCGCCATCAACCGCTCACGCGCTGGGTCACCTGCCCCTACTGCGATCCCACGGACAGCGTCTCCATCGCCAGCGCTTTCGGGCCCTGCATCACATATACGGGGGAAACCGTCTGCGTCATCGCCGTTGGCGCCTTCTTCGAGGCCGGCATCACCCGCACTGGCGGCTGGGCCAGGTGCACCGCCGCTCCCGAGGCGTGCTGCCGCGAGGCGGGCCGTACCTCTACCACCGACATCAGGGGGGCCCAAGAGCACGGGAGACGGAGGCAAGCAAGAGGTGACGCCATCGTCCGCTGTTACTCCTGTAGACCCGAGTCCTGAGGTGGCGACATCGGAAGCCGCAAAGGACGCCGAAGAAGGGGCTAAGCAGGAGGTGACGTCGCCGGTCGTTGTTCCGGAAGCAGAGCCTCGCAAGTCGAGCGAGGTACAGGTTGCGGCCGAAACGATGGGGAGCGAAACTAGAGCGGATGTGGAGACCAGTGTCGTCAAAGAAGGGGAAATCCCTCTGACTACCCCCGCATCCGATCGGGCGACAGAGACTGGTCCAGAACCCGGGAGAGATGACACGCCTCATGGTGAAGTGCAAGGAGCTGTGAATGGTGCGTCCGCGACCGTCGTTGCGGATGCTCGTCCCCCAATAGGGTCCTTAGATGAATGTTCCGCGTCTGTGGATACGACGAGCACAAAACAATCGTCGACCACTGAAGGGGAAGGGTTCGCCACTAACGCGACGTGGGAGGAGCGTACGTGGAAGGAGTTAGTCAGGTTGAAAGAAGAGATGTTTTGGGCACGGATCGGTGCCATACGTTCGCTTCAGGGTTGAGTTGGTGTTCCGAGTACCCTTTACACACCCTCCGATAATGGTAACATGTCCACGAGATTTAATGCTTAGTTACGACGATATGATGGATCCTGGACAGCAGTCTGTCTAAACATTCTACTCCGACTTTTTTTGGAAACGGTACGCTTCGCACTACTATGGATTCCTTGTGAACATCTCCGCCAACCTTTCAGCCTCGTCACGAGACAACGAGCAGAGTTTCTCGATCCTCCTTGCCAGGTCTCTCTTACGAAATGACACTGGCAATTTCCCAATCAAGAACGACCGCATCCTATCGATGAGG
>JBBPTU010000954.1:0-16025 GCA_038094295.1 Tylopilus aff. beelii | reverse complement strand
GAGCTCCATCCCGCGTACTTGGGAGATGACAAGGTCTGCGTCCAGACGCTCAGGATGGACGGAGGCTTTCAAGTTGTCGAGCATCTTTGCGATGCGACGCCACAGATCCTCCTCAGAGGTTCGGAGGACCTGTTGGATATAAGCATGGGCAGCGGTGCACACCACGGTAGCCAGGGAGAGTTCGTTCTCAATGGTGCAATCGTTCTGCTTGGGAAGATCGAGAGGAAAAAATACGTGGGTAAGAACATGTTCGAATGATTTGGGGATATGGGAGGGTAGTGGAGTCGTCTCCTTGAGGTCGGGGGTGGTGGACATGGTGGTATGAAGGAAAGCGAGTGTTGCCTCGAGGCACTGACGAGTCCCAACGAACTCGTTTCAGTGATGTAATGCCTCATGGCAGCCTTGCTGCGTAGCCAGTGCAGCCTAGACGAGGCCCAGGCTGGCCGCAAAAGGTAAAGGGCTTGTTCGTCACTCACAAACAACCATGGGCAGAAACAGTGCGTCGCGATCCCGTCAATCTACCCGTCTCACCCAAATTCACCATTCAGAACACCACAAATCCGCCATCCCACGAAAATCGAGTGTCTCCTCCACGAACTATCGCACCCTGAGCCCCATCTCGTGCCCTAGAGCTCAAGAAAGATCCCGGCGTGCCCAAACTGCCCGATCTCAAAGTCCGACTCGCAGAGAAGCAGAAAGCACGCTCGGCAAGTGTGGCCCCCTCGATCCGGTCTTTGGATGCTGATATGCCGTGTAGCCACCCCAACCCATGGACCCCGATGCGACGATGGCGTCCGAGCCGACCTTGTCCTCGCTGGCGTTGCTAGCGTCCTCTGTTGACCCATCCGAAGCCTCCACGAGCGCCGCACCGTCCGTCCAGAAGACCAATGAGCAGACGCACCGACACCACGTCCGTGCGCTTCACAGGGTCATCAACGAGAGCGACATCGACATCCTCGTCCTCGACGCGCGCGATCCAGAAGGCTGTCGAAGCCGACTCGTCGAAGAAGAGGTCCGGAGACGGGAGAGCGAGGGAAAGAAGCTCGGCTTCGTCTTGAACAAGATCGGTGAGCCCATTCCTTTCTTTTTTTGTGTCGAACTCGGCCGACGACGACGGACGGCGGTAGATCTCGTTCCGAGGGAGAACGCGCAGCGGTGGTTGAGGCATCTCCGGCATAGTACCCCGACCCTCCCGTTTCGTTCGGCGGCGTCCAACCAGCGATCGAACTTGTCCTGCGCGACGGCTCCGGCGTTTCTCCGGCTGTTGAAAGCTTACAAGCCGAGCGCGACGCGAAGCGTGACCGTCGGCGTGGTCGGGTTTCCGAACGTGGGCAAGTCTTATCAATTTTCTCAAACGATCCAAGGTCCGTTCGTTTACTACCGTATTCCGTCTTTCTATCTGACGGGCTCGTTGTTCTTCGTCAGGTGTGCGCAGTCGCGGCACAACCTGGACATACCAGGGACTTGCAAACAGTCCAGCTGGAGCGCGGTCTCAAGATTATTGACTCTCCCGGTGTCGTCTAAGACGAAGACGAAGACGACGGTGCGATCAGCCAACGTCAAAAGGGAAGCATACTGCTCCGCAATGTCGTCAAAGTGGAGGACATCGACGATCCCATTGCTGTAGGTACGTTGGCGAACCAGGTCTACGACGAATAGCTCATCATGCCATTCTAGTGGAGGAGATCGTTCTGCGAACTAAGTGTACGACGTTACAGAAGATTTACGGGCTCCCAGAGTTCTCGAATGCGCTCGAATTTCTGACCATGCTAGCGCTGAGCAGCGGAAGACTACTCAATGTCGCTTTCTCATTTTCGTGCACTCAAACGAGACATTGACGTGCATTCTGACATGGTGGCACCAATGACGTGCTTTCTGCCGCGCGGCAGGTGCTCGTGGACTGGAACCACCAAAAGATTCCCTACTTTTCGATCCCCCCGGTAGTTCATCCCTCGATGATACCTTCCACGATCACAGACGCCGCGGGTGAGTCCACCATCGCCCCCGGTGCAGAGTCCGTCGGCCAAGCCCAGATCCTCACCGAACTCTCGAAGCCACTCGAACTGGCGGGTCTCTTTGGCGTCGCAGACGCGGGCGCGTTTGCCCCGGAGGAGGTGACGATGGCGGACGGCACGGAGACCCATGAGACGACGATGGTAGCGGACGACACACCGCTGCAGATACCCTTGAAACGATCGCGCTCGCCGGGACTGGGTTCCGAGTCATCGGGCCGGCCTGCACAGGATGCAACGTCGGAGGCGTGGAGTGTTCGGACGCCGAAACGGTTCCGGAGGGCAGAGGATTTGTCGGCGTACGAGGAGGCTGCTGCGCAGAGCAATCCGTTGCGGCGCAAGGCGTTGAAAAAAGACGCCAAGAGGGCGAAGCGGGCGGCAACTCGGCTGCAGCGCCTGTCTGGGCAAGGCGCCGGCATGGAGGCGGACGAACTGAGGGACACGTTCATGACTGGGATTGAGCACTGACACAGATCTATTCGTGAGAGGTAGAAGCAGTAGTGACAAGGTAGGAAAGGGCACGCGAGATTACAGCCAAAAATACAACGCATCGAACCCATACATTACCACCGAGCATCGCATCGTGCCCGACACTGCTTCCTTATTACTGCTCTTCGCGTTCGTTCGAGTGCGATCTGCGGAGAGCTGAACTCAGGTGGCCCAACACGTGCCTCCGGCGCTCGCCCTCTTGGGGTAAGAACGCTTTTTGTTGCGACTCGGGTCCGACCTTGGCTGCATTGAGCGCCTTGACGAAGCCGCTATACACGAGTCCCATCAGAATGACATCCAGAGAAAAAGGGGCAAGAGGGGGCGAGCGAAGAAGGCGGGTGCTCACCGTTGGGTTGCATCGAGATAAGACTCCCTGTCGAACCGCTTCTGCGTCTTGAGCGAGACGCCCTCGCGAGAGACGGTGATGCCCCGCTGTTCGAGCCTGTCGGGGGTCGAGCGGTGGTTCGGGCGAGGCATAGAGACTTACGAGGTTTTGGTAGATTGAAAGCTCGAAGAGAGGGCGTGGGCGACGTAGAGGACGCCGAGGATGACACCGACGAAGCAGAGGGTGGTCTGTCGACGTTCGGATCGTTGGTCGGTTGGAAGGACTCGAGACTCACCATGACGAGCGAAAAGACGTCGATCCTGGCACACGATCTGAGGGGTAAGCTCGACGAGTCGGACGCATGCAACACGTACCACGAGGCCATGATGAGATTCTTTGTGCGGGGTCAGCGATGCGACGAGGGTAGTTATACTCGGCCCCCATTTGATGGCCAAGCGATTTGTTGTGCAGTGTGTGGATGGCTGTGCGACACGCGATGCGCTTGGCGGCGTCAGACTCGGAACTCAAATCTCGACGCGGGGCTATGGCGAGGGATACGACCACAGCGTCCTTGGCACAGAACCTCGAATTAAGGTTAGGATCAACCGATCACTTCCTTCCAGGCGATTCTTCTCCGTAGCATGCCCAAGTCCAAAGGTTTGCCCCGACACCTCGACGAGTCACGCTCTCAAGTCACTATTTGAAATTTCCCGTTGCCTCTCGAGTCGTCCTAAATGACACCGAAGAGGCAACGGTGCCGAGACTTCCCCGTGGGTCGAGACTCGAGATGCAATCCTCGGAGGCGTGCCCCGAACCCTAAGACGTTTCTCAGAGCTCATCAAAAACAAGTCAACTCATTGATCTCGGTTCGTTTTCGGATTACAGCCTGGGCACAGCAGGGAACAGGTCTGAGGAATACCTTGTCGGTGAGCTCCACTATGACGTTTCTGGGTGATGGGAATAGCTTACTAGAATGATCTCATCAAGTCCTCCCTTTCTCCGCTCGTTTTCTCATCGCCCAACCATCACCATGATCATCGCCTTGCTAGGTCTTGCAGCAGTACTCCTAGCTATAGGGGGTGCCCGAATGCTCAAGAGGCCGCGGTCACCACCTCATCCAGGCAGACCATCGCTCCCACCAGGCCCGTCACCCCTTCCATTTATCGGAAATATACTCGACGTGAACAAAGAAGCGCCGTACCTCACATATACAGAATGGTCTAAGAAGTATGGTACGTCCTGATTGGTGCTTCTATGCTTAAATCTATTGATGACGTCGATATCGGCATCCAATCATTCGACAGGCGACATCGTCTATGCGCACGTATTGGGTCAGGATGTTATCCTGTTGAATTCGGAACGAGTCGCGATCGCGTTGCTCGACAAACGCTCTCAGATCTATTCCGATCGACCCGTATTATCGGCCGCAGATCTGTGAGTACTAGCAGCATTTTTGTGTTCTGGGACTAACGGGCACAAAGGTTTAATTGCGAATGGCCGACTGTCTTTGCGCAATATGGGGCCAGGTGGAGGTTGCACCGACGGTTATTGCAACAAGCGTTTCGGGAGAAGGCAGCGCTTGGCTACCGCGATAGACAACTCCAGAGAGCGTACGAGCTGTTGGCGCTTCTGTTGGATGACCCGGCACATTATTCGGCGCATTTTACTACGTACGTGATTCTACCCGTATGTCCTTACGCATGCGATGGCTATACGCATCCACAGGTTCTCAGCAGCAATTGTGATGGAGGTGACTTATGGGTACGACTTGAAGGGAGGAGAGACATTCGTGAAGGCGATGCAACATTCTTCAAATATCATTCTCAAGGTCAACACACCAGAGATATCTGCGCTGTGTACTGTTTTTCCGTTCGGTGTGTTTCACTCGCCCATCATGGTACTCCTACTAATGTAGGTATAATGTAGTGAAGATGCTTCCAGCATGGCTCCCGGGAATGGGTTGGAAGTCGGAGGCTGCCGAGTGTCGACGCCTGGTCGACGAAGGGTTAAACTCACCGTATACGTGGGTTCAACGACAGATCGTGGGTCCCGAGCTCGCATGCCGGAGGACATATAGCTGGTCTAACATGTTACTTGCAAGGAACAAGAAAATGCGGTGTCTTCGATGGTTTCTGATGCGATCACCCGATATCGCTTACACGATGATCCCATGAATCTAGAGCTTGTTCAAGCCATCAAAGAATCTGCAGGGACACTTTTTGGAGGTGAATCCAATGTTTTAATATGCACCTTCTCGTTCCTTGAGACTGATGCTATCCCTAGGCGCAGTCGAGACGGTTCGTTGGCTCGCACCACAGCTTGTGAATACACATTAATGCGCGATGGACAGACCTATTCCACTCTTCTCGTCTTTGTCTACTTCATGATGAACAACCCAGAGGTGCAGGATCGTGCATATGCAGAAATCAGCCGTGTCATCGGACGGCACCGATTGCCAAACTTTGATGACAGACCATCGTTGCCGTATGTGGATGCCATTTTGCGAGAGACGATGAGATGTTGTCCGATATTCCCTACTGGTGCGCGGTGTCGACGTTGGCGTTAGGTATCTACTGACATGACCTAGGTTTACCTCATGCAACTACTGAACATGATGTCTACGAAGGTTATTATATCCCGAAAGGTGACGGACGTTGATGCGAGTCTTGGTTTACTTGACTAGTCAGTCTGCAGGCGCGACAGTTTTGCCTAATATTTGGTAGGTCGAGTGCCTCAGCATAGCACACGTGACGACAATATACTAGGGCAATAACACACGACGAGAAAAGATATCCTGATCCTGAAGCGTTCCTTCCAGATCGTTTTTTGAAGCAAGACGGTACGCTAAAGGAAGACAACCTTCAGTACATTTGGGGGTTCGGACGTCGGATCTGGTGAGTCCACCAGCGTTCGTTCTATTATCTCAGCGTTTCGAGGCGTGCACTCAGCCCGGGAAGACATGTCGGGGATGCGTCGTTGTGGTGTGCCATCGCGTCCATGCTGACGCTGTTCTGCATCGAGAAGACAGAAGGTTCTGAGAGGGTAGAATGGTCGACAGGAATCGCGGTGTGCGTGACGCTCGACTCGGAACAAGTGTTGGTGCTGACATGATTCCACCAGACACCCGCACCCGTTCCCGTGTCGGTTTGTCCCGAGGAACGATGAGATGCCTCAAAGGCTGGCGTCGTTGGCCCATGCCAGCCAGCCTACCTTGTGATTACGAGCTTCTTAGCCGTCCCTGTCGTGTTTTCTCAAGAAAGCCGAGTTGATGGGAGAGAAGCTTTGGTATTGTTCATGGCTCCACGATGTACGCGTACGAGCGTGTCTGCTCATGCGCCCAAATAAAAGATCTAGATTGCCTTCGGGCTTTTTCGACGTCCGAACTATACGATACTGTGGGTTCCCGCAGGTCGCTCTGCGAGGGCAGTGATCGTATGTGTCTTGCTTGGTGGTACTGAATCGCCGGCAACAATTCCTAGCACTGCGGGTTGCTTTAGAACGTCGGCGTGTCGATGGACTTGTCGACTCTCGACATGCTTGTCCCGGCTACTATCCGGTGTTGACCAGTCCCTAAGTACAACCCATTCAATGTGCCCTCACGACTCAACATGGTAGCGTTCAGATTCGGTGGGTCCGGAAATTGACATGCTCTGACGTGGCTGCTCTCTGAGGCGGCCTTCTTTTTGCGGCACGGTAAGAAGGTGTTCTCGAGCCGAGGCTTAAACTTGCACGAACGGCTCGGGCAGCGCAACCACGACATCGACGGCGCACCCTGCAGCCACTGACATGAATGTCAACACGGTCGAACGTGCTCGTTTGGCACCTGCCAGGCTCACGTTGGAAAGGACAAGGGGGACTATGGGTGACTACCTGTGACCACACTCGGATGGCGTTACACCGTCCCTGTGCTGTGCTATGACCCACTCCGGCAACCTCCGACGGTCCCGTGACTTCCTCCGGCTACACTCCCTCACTGCCACAGTAGCTCTCGTATCGTACTCACGAGTCATCCTAAATAACACCGAGTAGAGGCAACGGTTCCAGGAGATCTCCAAGTAGGTCGAGACATATGCAGTCCGTGGATGAGCACCCCGAACCTGGGCCACCTCACGCGTTTTATTTTTGGTAAATGATTCCCATCGTCACCCGTCAACGCATTGATCTCGGTTCGTTTTCGGATTATGGTTTCGACGATCTCCGCTCGTTTTCTCACCGTCCCACAATCACCATGATCATCGTCTTGCTCGGTATTGCGGCGGCACTCCTGGCCATAGCGGGTGCCCGAAAGCTCAGGAGGTCTCGGTCACCATCTCATATAGGCAGACCCCCGCTCCCACCAGGCCCGCCGCCCCTTCCATTTCTCGGAAATATATTCGACTTGAACAAAGACGCGCCGTATCTAACATACACAGAATGGTCTAAGAAGTACGGTACGTCCCGACTGGTGCTTCCGTGCCTAAATCTATCCATGACCTCCATATTGGCATGCAATCATTCGACAGGCGGCATCGTGTATGCACATTTATTGGGCCAGGACATTATCTTGTTGAATTCGGAACAAGTAGCCACTGCGTTGCTCGACGAACGTCCCCAGATTTATTCTGATCGACCCGTATTATCGGCTGCGGATTTGTGAGTTCTTGCAACGTTTCTGTGTTTTGAGACCGACAGGCACGAAGGTTCGACTTTGAGTGGCCCACAGGCCTCATGCGATATGGGGCTAGGTGGAGGTTACACCGACGGTTACTACAACAAGCGTTTCGGGAGAAGGTAGCGCTTGGCTACCGTGACAGACAGCTGCAGAGAGCGTACGAGCTGTCTAGGCTTCTGTTGGATGACCCGGTACATTATTCGGAGCACTTTACCACGTACGTGATTCCACTCATATGCCTCGCGGGTGTGATGCTTATGCACATCCACAGGTTCACAGCATCGGTTGTGATGGAGGCAGCGTATGGGTACGATTTGAAGGGAGGAGAGATGTTCGTGCAGGCAATGCAACATGCCTCAAATATCTTCCTCACAGCCTGCACGCCAGAGATATCTGCGCTGTGTACTGTATTTCCGTTCGGTAGGTTCTTACCGTCAATTGTGGTGCCTGTTAATGTAAGTACAATCCAGTCAAAATGCTTCCAGCATGGCTTCCGAGAATGGGTTGGAAGTCGGAGGCTGCTGAGTGTCGACGTCTGGTCGTTGAAGGGCTGAACCTGCCGTATACGTGGGTTAAACGGCAAATTGTAAGTTCAAACTTTCCATGCTTGCGTGCCGGAGGACATATAGCTGATGTAACATGTTGGATGTAAGGAACAAGGAAATGCGGTGTCTTCGATGGTTTCCGATGCGATCATCCGATACCACTTACATGATGACTCCACGAATCTAGAGCTTGTTCAAGCCATCAAAGAATCCGCAGGGACACTTTATGGGGGTGAATATAATTTTCCACCATGCACTTGTTCCTTGAGGCTGATGACATCCTCAGCTTCAGTTGAGACAGTTCGTCGAGCCGCAACATTATCTGTGAATATGCATTGATGCGTGGATGACAGACACACTCCTCTCTTCTCGTTTTTGTCTACTTCATGATGAACAACCCAGAGGTGCAGGATCGTGCACACGCAGAAATCAGCCGCGTCGTCGGGCGGCAACGACCGCCAAACTTCGATGACCGACCATCGTTGCCGTACGTGGATGCTGTTTTGCGGGAGACGATGAGATGTCGTCCGATACTCCCCACTAGTGCGCATTTTTGACACCGATGTTGTGTATTTACTGAGGTGATCTAGGTTTGCCTCATGCAACCACCGAAGATGACATCTACGAAGGTTATTACATCCCGAAAGGTGATAGGGGTCGGTACGATTCATGATCTTGACTGATCGATCTGCACAGGCGCGACGGTCTTGCCTAATATTTGGTAAGTTCCGTGCCTCAGCATTGTACGTGTGATGGCAACATCCTAGGGCAATGACACACGACGAGAAAAGATATCCACATCCGGAGGTATTCATGCCAGATCGTTTTTTGAACGAAGATGGCACACTCAAGAAAGACAGCCTTCAGTATATTTGGGGGTTCGGACGTCGAATCTGGTGAGTCTGCCAGTGTTCGTTCCTTTATCTTAGTCTTTTGATGTACATTCAGCCCTGGGAGACATGTTGGGGATGCTTCGCTGTGGTGTGCCATTGCGTGCATGCTGACACTATTCCGCATCGAGAAGACAGAAGGTTCTGAGAGGGTGACGTGGTCGACGGGGCTGACGATGTGCGTGATACTCGAGTTGCAACAAGCGTTGATGTTGACATGATTCTACCAGACACCCGCACCCGTTCCCGTGTCGGTTTGTCCCGAGGAACGATGAGATGCCTCAAAGGCTGGCGTCGTTGGTTCATGCCAGCAAGCCTACCTTGTGATCACGAGTTTCTTATATCTCGAGCCTCTGTCCTACCGTGTTTCGTAAAGAAAGCTGAGTAGACTTCTATGTGTATGCGTCTACAATGTTGGTGGGAGTTCGTGGACTTCTGCTAGTGGCATTGATGTCACTACTCCGCGTCTGCTTGTACATATTGTTAACACAATCTATGTAACGCACTCTGGCTTTCGCCAACATCGGATCTCAGAAATGTCCGGATTGCGGCCTCTAGCCAGATCCACGTTGGAGAGGGCTGGGGGGACTATGGTCGACTATTTTGGACTGCGCCGACGGGTGCTACTGGCTCTACTGCAGTGCGGACGCTGGTATCTACATTGTGCTACGACCCCACTCCGGCAACCTCCGACGACCTCCAGCTGTCCAGCCGAGCCTGGCCTCTCCCCTCGCTGCCACAACGTGTCTATTTCGGACCGAATCGCCGACTGGGAAAAGGCTGATGTGAGGGCCTGCCTTGGTGTACAAAGGTCCCCTACAAACTCTCCCCCAGAATAAAGAAACGGGGCTTGGCTTCATTCGTTCGAACCCCCGCCCTCTGAAGCCTCGCAAGCTCGGGGTGACTGAAATCACTGGCAGTGGTGCATACTACTCAGTGTACGGAAAGCGACACCTCAGGCTCAAGCTTGCGGGAGGTTCATTCGCACCCTTTCCTGAACGGGCGATACGGGAGATGATCAAGCTTGCACACCATCATAGCGTAGATGTTTCAACCATAGGGGGTCGACAGGTCCGCTCATCGGCTAATCCTAGTCTTTGCAAGGCGGATGGATTGAACATGTACCTGCACACCCGGGCATGCATCACCGTGGTCGACCGGTACCTGGATAAAAGCAAATACAGCCGAGATCGACGATTCTTCACAGCTTCGACTCGGTAGCGCTCTCAGCCGGCTTCCTCTCCTTCCTGCCGGACGGCTAGCTGCGCCTGATCGACAAAGTACATGTGCACGGGCTGATCCCGAACCCCGAGCTCAGCATTCAATTCGGTGCCGGCAGAGACACGGATGCGGCCCAGCTCGCGTCTGTGGGGACGAGTGGCCCGTCCACGATCGCAAACCTCGGAAAACAGTTCATGGATGCACTGGTGAAGCACCTGATAATCGAGACCGAAGGGATCACGGACAACGTGGTGGCCCAGCGAACAGACGTCATCCGGGAAATCCTCAAAGACCTGCCGATGGAGGGCGCCATGTTTGATGCTGCGGTCCCCAAGATATTCAATTGGTACGTGCGGAAGTTCGGGACGGACGTGAACTTGTTCCTGGATCTTGGGCAGATCGTGCAGTTGCTGTGTTTAAGGAGTGGGACATGGCAGATACACTGGGAAAGGACGTAAGTTACCGCGAGTGAATGGGGCTAGACAACTTTTTTTGCAAGTCTAGGTCCTAATTTCCGAGTCGCGGGAAGACATGTGACATGTCGGTTCAAGACGGCCAGCGATGCTGTGCAGTAACACAGCCATCCTTTCGCCCAACAGCAAACCAAAGTACGCACGCATCATAGCAGAGTAACATCAAGTCGAGCGTCCTAAAACGTCAGAATGACTGCATGCCTGCTTTACACCGCCCTCACGGGACAATCAATTCACCGAGGTATTATTTAAATTGGCTACTATCGTCCCGGGTTTCGTCCAACCACACGCAATGCTTCGCAACAGATTCAGGAAGCCTTCCCCACCGCCGGAGACCAAGGGTACCCAAAAGGATGCTAAACAAAAATACGATGATATCACGATCGGCGTATGGCGTGTCCTCATCCTGAGAGGCTCAATTTTCTCCATGTTCAACTTCCAGTGGAAGAACATCGCCTCGGCTCTCGCGTTGCTCCGGCGTGTTCTTTATGACGTGTACACGATCAGCCCTCACCTACTTGGTCTCAGGGTCTTGGCCGAGTTTTGGTTTGCAATCGAAGGACCACTTTCACTGTACTTCTCCAACCGCTTGTTTTTCGCTGTTAGTGTGTCCGCTGGCTGTCTGAGGCTACGTCTAATCTATCAACAGATCGAGAGAAAATTTTCAACAGGCCTTGTTGATGGGTCCAACTCGGATTTGTACGTGGCAGCGATATACAGAGTTGCTTGTTCTGTACTCAATGCATATATGCGATGGCTATCGTAAGTATGTGAACAACTCTTAAGGACTAGTTCACTGATTCTTCTTTGACAGCAAACAATGTGAAATCGCATACTCATCACGTATCAAATATGCGTATGAGGCCCGTTTATTCTCCGGTAAGCTGTTGTCCTAAGTTCTATGTATGTGGTATGAATTTGGGGAACTACAGTCAGGCTTTCTTTCGATCTGTCGACCTCTCAGGGTATGTACCTATTTCGTCCACATCGTCCCGGGCTCATATTTCAGCCAGATAATCCTTCATGTGACCCCGACGACATATATTACTTTCTAGAGCAAGCGATTGCGATAGTGAAGGATACAATCACCCTGCTCTTGCACATTCGTCTCTTCGCACACGTCATTGAGACCAGCCTTAACGACGGAGGGCCTGTCTTCCTTGTTCTTTGCCTGGTACAACCTCTCACGAGACATTTCTTTTCGGGTGAGCTCTGGACGAAAGGTGCGATTGATGATGTCAGTTGGAGTTCAACGTTCACCTCTGACTACTGTCTTATTTTGTGATATAGCTTACCTGGTTGATACGGCAAACTCGTTCTACACTCGCAAGCGTGCCTTGGAAAGGTTTGCTGATGACGACCTAAAACAAGAAGTTATGGCAGGAGGGATAGACAATTTCTTGATGAAAGGTAGTCGCCTAGTTTTGTCGACGTGTCCCCTGTTGAGATGATATTTCAACTCGTCAGAATACCGCAACGCAAAAGATGGTCTCGGAGATACCCCTGATGCTGGACCAGAAACGTTGTATTCACAGCAGCACCAAGCATTCTTGGATATTTTTTCTACACTCTGTTCAGATGGTCCAACGGTGAGGTTACATTCCAGTCATTCGTACAATGCCTCACAGTCTACTAGCTTTACTTTGCTTTCCTAGCACTTACCAGTCCTTCCGATCTGTCTATGGCCCAGCTCGCTGTCCTCGATAAAGCTTCATCTTCTTTGTCTTTTGCCCTCTTTTATATAGGGTGGGATATCGACCGCTTGCCGCGCTACTTTACACGGATGAGAAATGTGTATGAAGTACTTGATACCAAGAATAAGATGAAGGATGGTGATACTCCGTTCCCCCGTCCAGCATACGAAACGAGTGAAGGAATGAGCATCGAATTGCGGTAGGACGTATCACTTCCGCGAGATCTGTATGTATACTGACTTTTGTAATCCAGCGACGTATCGTTCTCTTATCCCAACAGCAAATCCGAACGCCCATCCCTCTCGGGGGTCTCCTTCACTATCCAACCAGGGCAGCTCGTCGTCATCGTCGGCACTAACGGGAGCGGGAAATCGACCATCTTCAAGTTACTGAGCCGATTTTACGAACCCACTTCGGGCAGCATTCTGGTCGATGGAATACCGATCGAAGAGTACAAGATAGCTGAGTTGCGTAAGAGTATCGCAATGCTTACACAAGAGCACCAACTTTTCCCGCTGTCCGTAGAAGAGAACGTCAAACTCGGCTCGTTGGAGACGGAAATGATGGATGACGAGCAGAAGATAGGAGAGGCGGTGTCGGCTGCTGGTGCTGAAAGTATCTTAAAGGGTTTCTCTGATGGATACGACACGGTGTTGGAGCCTGTCACGCTTGGCTATCTCAGCTATGGAGGTCAAGGAAACCAAGAGCTGGAAGCGCTCCGAAAGGGCATGGATAAACCGGCCAACGTTTCAGGCAGGTCATCGCTGTCCTTCACTGTTTCTTTTTTTTGATGTATTCGACTGGTGACGTACAGGAGGCGAAAAACAGAAGCTCGTCGCGTGCGTCTTGTCATGAACTTCGATCTATGATCCAACTGACACTTGCTACCCCTTAGTGCTCGCACGTTCATGCGCCTCTTCACTTCTCCTACGAAGCTTGTCGCCGTCGATGAGCCAAGTTCAGCCCTCGATCCTGAAGCCGAACACCGGCTCTTTGCCAACCTACGACAAGAAAGAAAAGGCCGAACGATGATCTTCGTGACGCATCGGTTCGGACACCTGACGAAACACGCGGACTTGATCATGTACGTCTTTTTGGCTGCGTCGCGACGACGGCTGACGTGTCTGCGTTCCAGTTGTATCAAAGACGGGGCGGTCGTCGAGACCGGTACCCACACCGACCTGATTTCCAAAGAAGGTGAATATGCACGGTTGTATAACGTACAGGCTGGGGCTTTCACGACCTCGTGAACAGAGGAGAGACGTGATCGGCGCGCAGAGCGCGCATTGGTTGGCAACTTGGCTTTGCCATGGGTGTGGGGGTCGTCGGATGGTATCAATGATTCTCGGACAAGCTCAACTTCAATGCAGACATTTAGCTATCATAATTCACTCCTCATACCCGCAACAGAAATACATGTTCGACATCGTAAACCTAATCGCGAGCCGTACAAAGTCTTTAGTAGCACTGTATGCTCTCAGTTTGCAGTGCCGACTATAATACAGACTTGAGCTCAGAGTCACAATGACTCACACCTTCAGGCCTAGAAAAGTATAGTGGAAAGTTCGCCGGAGAAACATAGCATTGAGAAAACTGTGGCCGCAGAGGTAACTTCTGGAGGTAACCATTTCCCCGATGATTGGTCCCTATGGCACTATTATCCCAACCCTTAGTAATTTCCAAAGGGATGGGATGATAGTGCCACCAAGTTCAGTGGAAGAGCGGAAACACTGAGAGCGTTCGGAGGGGAACAGAACATGCCGCACGAACGTAGTATTGAGTGAGGGAAAGGGGAAAGAGAGCGCTACTCCTACAATGTACTCTGAGTCCTTATATATGTGGAAGGACAGGGTACAGGGCAAGGGCAAGGACGGAACGGAACGGAACAGAGGTAGACAGGATGGAATATGATCGTTAGTGGAGTAAGCCGCGCAGCTTACATTCAGGTCTTGTTAACGTTCTGGCTGGCAGTTGGGACCAGAATGCAATATACCTGAACCTGTGGGTCACCTTTTAGCTTCTCAGCCTTGCCGCAGCCTTTGGCCTGCACCTATTTCTTCTTCTCTTGAGGCGGTCCATCTGAAGTAAACTGCCCGGGCCGGCACTGAGGCCTGAGGGCAGTCTCCACCGGCAACTCCCGGATTTCCCGCACGACTTTGTGCACACCCCCAATTCCTCTCTTATTCCATCGTGGTTCCATGAATTTTGTCACGTCCGACTCACCATCTTGAGTGAGGTGCTTGACTTACACTCTCTGGTCTCCAGATTTCGCTAAGATCGGGCCTGTTGAAAATTAGAGCAGGCGCTCAGTGGTTTGATCGTCCTACCGGAGCTTGCCCACAGCGCTTCACTCGCGACAACGACCCAACCTCGGTTTCTGGTTCTTTTTCGCGACCACACTAAGGCTCGGAGTTGTCTGAGCAGGTTCGTATGTATAGTCTTGGTGTTTTAACGCTGGATATCACTCGATCCCAATGGTTGTTTAGATGGCACCTTGTACTCGCTTGGGTAACGGGCTCGTCACGAAGTCTCGAGGCTCTGGCTTGTTCCCGTGTTTCGTCACGCTTGACATCGTCAAATCAGCAAGTCGGTAAAATGCTCCACATGGCACGCTGTCTCGAATGGGTCCATCATCTGTCTGTTCTGGGTCCGCTTGTTGACATGAATTCCAGCACTCGATCCTCTAGACCAGACCATCGTCATCGTGGATTTGATACCAGTGTATACAAACTGATAGTAATCCAACACTGTCATGCTATTCGTCCTGACTTGAGATGTTCAGGCATGCGAGCATCGAACAAGTCTGCTGCCATTATGACACTTGGGGTTACTTATGTGTGCATGGTAAGGTAGCATAACAATAGACACAGTGAGCGTCGTCGTGCGTATATATAGAACTCGAATCCAATCTCGATGAGCAACAAGAATAAAGGTCAAACGTAACCCTGAGGGATACGCGCAACATTGCCATGGTAAGAACGCGCCGAGCAACACCGCAAAAGATGGTAAAATTTTCATTAGATGCGATCAGAAGACAAGCCACAGTATTGATCGTCAGCGGTCTCTGATGCGACTGCCGACGTCTTACTCCATGGGTTTCTGCCTCTGAACAATCCTGCCCACGTGCGTGAGTCGAACAGTCGTTCCCAACTCCAAATGGCAAGCGCCGCCATCACCGTTGAGAGCGACGAAGCAGCGAGCACGATCACTATCTCATTAGCACATCAAGAACAGAGACGGAGGTGAGATTAACAGTCTGAGCCGGGTCGAAGTGCAACCGAGAGATCGCATATAGTCCGACGGCTCCATCCGGTCTGCAGTACGGAGAGCGTAAAGACAAAGATAGTTGTGTTTGCTAGTCTTGATGGACTGGTATGAGGTACTGGCCCATCATCCCTCCGATGGGCTCTGGCGTTATCATCTCAGAAGTCAGCAGCTGTCTCAGTATAGACGGGCTCCAGAGGTGTTCGAGTGCCGCAAAGATGGGAAGGAAGGCACATCCCAAACCGAAGGGATGACGAACAATACAACATAGACACTGCACGTCAGGATTTGCAATACCTGGAACACAAGACTAGAGGCAAACGACAAAAGGCGTCAGTATCCACAGAACCATGCATCCCGATTTTGACGACTTACTTGGTCGAGTAATTCCTTTGAATGGCTAGCTTCGTCGTTTGTCTCAGCGAGGAATGTCAGGTCCATGTGCTTTCTTGCCACATCGA